>JAQIWE010003077.1:0-12232 GCA_034698565.1 Campodea plusiochaeta | reverse complement strand
CACCCAAACAAGTGGTTAACAATGGGTGTCAAAATAGTTTGAAGACAGAACCAGTTTGAGTCCGTAAGATTTTGGAAGGACTATAACACCCTGGTATCAAATTATCAATAACTTTGAACATTATCATCATGAAAACTAAAAAAGCGAGACGATGATACACCAGAACTAATGTATTTCAATTTATTTCCTTGCAGGTGAAGCGATTCATTTAGCTCGTGATTTTGGTTATGTGTGTGAGACGGAGTTTCCAGCTCGACAGGTTGCAGAGTATTTAAGTAGACAACATGGAGATCCTACAGACTCATATAGAAGAAAGGAACTACTACTAGCTACAAAGTAAGAATTAAGAAATCACAGCAGGAGAAAATTGAATAAAGTTCTTTAATGAACGAACTAAAACTGAATATAAATTAAACTTCAACAAGTCTCTGAAATACTTCCACATTGAGAAATTATTATTTTCATTCAAATTTTTGTTTGTTTAACTTAATCCAGATAATACTGTTTTAATTTTAATTTTAAATAATAATTATAGAATGCAAAGAAATTTAAATATAAATAAATTAAACTACTTACTTTACATTAGAATAATAAATTAAACACAAGAAATCCTTGATTTCCACTCGAGGTGAATTTTTTCTTGTGCTTAATTTATTATTTTAATGTAAAGTAAGTCGGTTTAATTTATTTATATCAATATTTCTTGCATTCTCTAATTATTATATAAATATTTCTAAATGAGGCCTATATATGACTTCAAAAATATTTTTAAATCGCTTAAATATGTTTATATTGGTTCACAATTAGATAATAATCAATAAAGAGATCCATATTGAAAAGAGGTGGTCACTAATTTCCAGTGTGTCACTAAACTCCGGAATATTTGTATTTCACATATTAAAAGTCGGTATTAATTTTCTGAGATATCAACACAAACACTAATAAATTAAAACATAGAGATGAGACAAAGAAAACAATATTCCAAAATCGAGAGTACACTTTACAATTAAATATGTCAATTTTTAGGTCAAATTTGTCCATAATCTCACGTTTTGGGTCACATACTCACAAAAATAATGGGAATTTGGAGATTTGTGACACGATGATTCATGACCAAAAAACGCCCTAAAATCGTCGTAAAGATTTATTAATAATGCTAAAACCTTCTAACTAGTGATAATTTCCAACAAAAAAGATGCTGCATCGTTTAAATTGTCATCCATTCATACTGTGTGTTATGTCAAAAAACTACTACTAGGAGATGAGTGACTAGAAAATGTTACATAACTATAATAAATTCGTCCTATTTCAACTGTTTATTTTGATCTTGGTTTTATAATATAGGCCCCTACATCCACTTCTTTTTATTTGAACCCCCGCTATTGCACAATATTGGCTTGTCCAATAACCAATTAAGAAATGTGAATGGCTGTCTCCTACAGTCTACAACAATGCTGGAGTTTAGTGACCCAAAGAAACTCAGCACGACTTTTGACTCGATCGCGTTTAAAAACGGCTTACAGTATATTTCTGCACTTCAAATGTGTAAAACTGTACGTAGGAAAAAATATTTTTAAAGTATTGTCAATAATGACAGTGTATCAACAATAGCCATGCACAAAACCCGTTTTGATCCTCGCGAGATTAGTGACTTTTCGTCTATAAAATTCGTCTTAGTATTTAGTAACGGTGTAGCAGTCAGGTTTAATACAAGATATATGTTAGGTAATGGCGAAAAAAATATGCATAATAGAGAAAATTTGAATTTTAAACATAATTTAAGGAATAACAGCCCGATACATGTAAATGTACATTTTCAGATGAATTTCCCATATATACCAGTGCAACTGTACTTTAATAATTACATTTGTAAATGGACTGCCAGTTTACGAATCTTCATTCTTCAAAGAAACACACAAGAGGAGAAATAGTTATACAATTGGCCACTAGGGCAAGCGCGACGAAGCGCGCATTTTGAAATTCACAATACAACTAAGACAAAAAAAGAATAAAATATGAAAATAATGAGCCCTGTTCAGCATAAATCCAGAAACAGTAGATGATAATAATATTGATAAGTATATTTAACAATATTCAAAATGAATGAAAATAAGAAATTGACATAAATTTACTAAATGCTGCAAGAAAATAAAACAAAAAAGAGGGTGAGAGAGAGTTCTTACATCTGACTACGCGCCAGTGGTCAAATTTTGAATGAAATCGGTCAGCACCACCACAAGTACTATCCTAGATAGTTTGATAACAATCGTTAAATAATAATAATAAATATTTTCACGTTTCCAGTTTGTTCAACTTCCTCTGGGAAAAGAAATCACAGTACAATATAACTTCACCACGAAGCTCCGACGCCGAAGATCAATGCATTTTACATGTAAACGATCTCATCAGTAACACAGCGGAAAAGGTCATTGGTACATCGGATGAGAACATCAATACACCAGATGATGTCATCAGTACACTGGATAACGTCATCAATACACAGGATGATGTCATCAGTACACCAGATGATTTCATCAGTACTCCAGATGATGATGTCATAAGTACACCAGATGATGATCTCATAAGTACAGTTGATGATGATATCATCAGTACAGTAGATGATGATGTCATCAGTACACTGGATGACACCAGCAACATACCAGAAGACGTCAACAACACATCAAAATTAAGGGGCACCAACAGCACAACTGAACAGGTAAATTTCTTAGCTGTATCGAATATAAATTGCACAGATTTTTTTTAAAGCGGTATTAATTTATTTTAAGTATTGCATTAATTTATTTTAAGCATTTAATGCTTAAAAACTGCGGTTCATTTATACTTTTTGTACTTGTACACCTTTTACTGTCGGTGACACCACTTCTTATTCTCTGGTTAGTAACCTATCTCTTTTACTGTTAGTACTAAATGGGTGTTCGTGGAATAGGCCTCCAGTATATTATGTTTATGTATAGTACAAGCTTAGTTGTGATTTAATGAAGTCCCTACTAATTTACTTTTGGTTTTCTGGAGAAATTTTATTTTTGGAGTTGGTATAATTATGTACTTATAATTTGCTGGGTGGCAGCAGAGTTCACTAAAACTATTTGTATATACGGTATAGCAAATGGTACAAATTTTGTAATTCTACTTTCAATTTTTGTAGCATTTCAAGGAAGCAAGGATCTTTAATTTCTAATGTTTCCTATTTTGCCAACATATTGTAGGTTTTATCTACGATCGGAAAATTTTATATTCGTTCGTATTTTTTGCATGTAATATTTTATGGTAGTTGATGAAAAACAAACTGATAGCTTATCTCTTCCAAGCGGTAAGGTTATTGTTTTCAAAGATCAATTTAATCTCTCTTTTTTAAAGCAGCCTTTTACTATGATTTAAAATCAGACCTGAAATTAAATTAAAATATAACCGACCCATGTGCAGAATGGAATAGTTCATAAATTTTGTTTTCTTGAAAGCTAGTAAACGCTACTACAACACTGCCTGCTGTGTTCTTTTAAAAAATTAAAAAGTCTGTTTAGTTTTATCCGGTTTTTTAAGCCAATTTTCAACAGGGAGCTCCGTTTTCCAACACCTTTACCTTTTTACTTTCTTTGTGCTCTATTGTATTCTATATCCCAGGGGAAAGATATGATTTGCTGGAAAATGATGCGCCCCACTGAAAAAAATGATCCTCTAAGTGTATTACTGTTATTTATTTTAGGTACTTGGGTTCGTTTCATCAGAAGATGAAGACAATGAGACTTATTCAAATACAATATCACCACCCTCAATTTGTTGTAAAGTCTGTGGGAAAATATTTGCAGACATTCGAGCTATGGCAGTTCATGTTTGCAAAATTAATTGCAAAAATACACCATCAGCACAACTCATGTTAAGTAAGTTACTACATGAAGATGAAGTTCAGTCCACTAAAAGAAGAACCAGCTCAAAGGAAAGAAAAGAAAACCGCAAAGAAACAGAGTTAGTTGATAATTCGACCGAGAAGAAAAGTTCTTGTGATGACATCGAATCAGAACACAAGAAGCGTGGTAGAGGGCGACCACCAAAGAAGAGACGGACAGAAAACACCCATGTAACTCACTTATCACCACAACCTCGACAAATCAAACCAACACATTCATTTTTATCTTTTGGAAAATCAAGTAAAGTGGGTAACATGTTTCGTAGAGGGCGACCAAATAAGAGGCGTACGGAAGAAACTGATGAAACTAGTGGTCCTTCAACATCACCACCTCGAAAAAAGAGAAAAATACGTTCAGTTGTATCCGATAAATCATGTAGTAAACTCAGCGATACTATTCAATCACTGCTTCGCAACAATAAGCAAACTCAGCGAGAAACTCCTGCGATCTCGTGGCCTGTTAATGAAGATTCTTCTAATGATGGTTTTGTTTCCCTTCATTACACATCACCAATACGAAATGAGACGCAAAATAATTGTTCGATAGTGCCACACAAATTAGCAGAAGAGACTCACAAAGTGAAGGTTAATCCTATCGTTACGTCAACAAAGAGAGGACGAAAATACAAAAGTGCCAACGCTGCGAAGTCTAAGGATGATACTTCTACTGCTACTGGCAACATTTTAAATGATAGTTCTCCAGTACCAGAGAACGAACCTGAAACATTTTCATTTGATACACTATTTCAAGACTGTATCATGCCAAAGAAACGTAATATAGAAGTGGCACCTGTTAAAGAAGATAAACCAGCAAATAGCCCATCCAAGATCGTCAAGTTAAAATTTCAGGAAAATACAAATGATCAACCAGAGAAGAGTAGCGGGAACTCATTAAAGCTAACATACCTTGAAAGTCCAAGAGATAAAACAGAGACAGAAAAGCAAATGTTATCTCCTATTATCACATATGAAACAGCGAGCGTAGCAGTGAGTGCAATTCGTGATGTACATGATCCCATCCTCCCTGAAGTGCATAATGCAGATTCTCTTAAAGCTGAAGATGATGAACCCGTTTGTCTCAATGAGGAGAAACCTCTGTATTCTGAAGTATATCTGACTGAAGAAACGTTTCCTACTACCAAGAAAAGTAAGAAGAAACAAATGCGAGAATCAACTGAAAATAACACCATTGGTTTAATTGAATTTATTGAAGTGCCAACTGATGAACCAACAGATGTGTTATCATGTTTTGCAAATGAAAACGACGATGCTTGTAAAATAATAGAGAAGTCAACAACCCCTGAAGATGTTCTCGAAAATACTTCTGATACTGCTATGGGAAAGGATATTGCTGCCTTAGTGTCATCGGCTACTGCAGTGATGCAGTCTACATTTAAATGCCCCTGCTGTTCCAAACAAACATCTCGTAAATATAACATGGTACAACATATGCATCGACATGCAAAATCACTCGTTTCTGACTGCCTAAAAGGTAGTGAGAAAGTTCTCATTGAAAACCTCTCTTCAAAACAAAAACGTAATAGAAAATACGTTTACATCTGTGTTATCTGTTATAACATCTTCTCATCTGTGTTTGATCTTCGCCAACATTTAACAAGCGAACATGAAAGTGAAAATATCAAAGAGACCTTCTATATGGACATTTTATTAAATAAAAGTGAATCGATTGAATTTCCCAATACTGGTAACACCAAAACAAAAACGACTGATGTATCCTTAACTTCCACAAAACTGCCGACAACTTCCATTACTTTCAGTAATATAACAGATACATACGACAGCAAAAACGTTACACCTGATACATCGGCCAGTGTAAATGACTCAACTATGTTGCGATGTCCATTATGTGGTGTAATGAATGACAATGTTGGTTCTATGAGATACCACCTTACATTTGTTCATACGGTAGTCGTTGATGAATCATATTTCTGTGCGGTTTGTAAAACTATATTAGACAAATCGTGTGATACCATTGAACACTTAATTCAACATTCATTATCTTTCGAAGATATTTCATCAGTATTAATGCCAAAGGATACTGAAATTGGCAGGGATACACCTGACATTCTCGGTAAAACTCCATTGCCTTCAATGAACTTTTTACCTCATCCACTTAGCGATCATGTATATAGTTCCAGATTCGATGATTATGAAACATCGTATAATTGCTGCGTTTGCAATAAGAGTTTCCGAGAGAAGAATGATCTAACTAAACATTTGGATGAAGATCATGTTGAATTAGGAGACTCAAACGATGAGCTACAGTGTTACGTTTGTGATAGAAATGGTTTCGAGAACAGAAAGGAATTAGATACCCATATTAAGATGCACATAAGAAAGTCTTAGGTAAGTTATTTTTATCTGTTTATCCTTATTTTAATTGAGGAAGGTTGTCATGTCTTTAGCTCGCCCAATCCTGCAATCCGGCTAACAAATCCCTTGGTTTAGCGTATAACGTCGTCTGCTACAATAATTTATAAGAAAATTATGTACTTTTCACGTCTTTTGAGTGCTTGTAATGAAGTTTTTACACCAGTAATTTATACACAAAAATTTAAACATTTTATTTAGCCTAATCTTTGCCGATATTCAAAGTCCGTTAGACTTTGATTGGCAATCGGAAATTATTGCCGATCTTGATCTAATTTTTCCATCTAGAGTCATTGATCATGATTTTATTTTAAACTATTTTAGTGATTTCATTCACTAGTTCTTATTTAAAATTTCATTTGATTTCATATTAGTATCTTTCAATTTTAACTTCCATAATAAGTTTGTATTTTATTTTGGTTCTTCCAAGTTCATTTGAAGCTCGGCGTGGAATTTCGCAATTGTGTGTATTCCTCTGATTTTTCGCATTCGCAATTTTGTGAGTTCTATGCCCTAATTCCTATAAGAAGATTAAAGTTTTAGAGACTCGTTCCAAGAACTTTCACTATATCGTACAGAACAATAAATTTCTATGACTGACCACAAATTCCCTTTTCTTCTTTAGAAATAGTTTGACAATATAATTATCGCTCGTCAGAGTTAGGACAAACATATATTTTACCGGTACATTAATAACTCGTTTCAATATGTTAGCGATATTATATTTGTTAAGAAAGGTTAGTTGGGAGTTGTCAATAGAGGATTAACAATCCAGTATTATACTCCTATTGCAACAATATACGTCATTGTGTCGATCCAGTTACGATCACGAATAGTTTCTTTTCTTATGGGAAAGGGGGGGGGGGGTAGATTTTGGGAGAAATCAGAAGGCAGGGGTCAATTCTGGACTTGGGAGAGCCCACTTATCTCAGAGAAGTGGTCCTTTACACATCGTCTTCTCTTGCATGAGTCCTGGATGTGCGAGATAGTTCACTCTTGGAGTGACAAATAGAATTTATCTTAACTATAAATGGTTGTAGGAACTTTGCCTGGTTTAATAAACATTCTCGTAAGAGTAGGCAATTTTCCTAGCAGATCATTCCCAGTTACGTAACGATTATTTAGCATAGGCTGTTTACTATAGCAGGTAAATACAGAAATTTTAGTATAAAGTAACTTCATTTTTAGGGAACATTTTTACAGCAATTTGATATGGAATCGAACAAATATTGACATGTTTACTACTTATTTTTCCTGTATTAGTATTTAATATAATCTGCTTTATTATCTATTTCGATTATTCATAAAAAAAAATAACAATTTTAGCGTTTTATGTCATAGATTCTTAGTAATCTTTTATTCCATTTTGTGTCATCAGTCCGTAGTGACTTTTATATAATTAAATAATCAGTGTTATTCATATCTATATCGTCTAATCCATCTAGTCGTTGATATTGAATCTTTTTATTTAATTGTTATCGTTGTATAAATTACTGTAAATATGGCAGCATTTGTCGAATTGTTATTTTATTTTTAGAGAAAGGTTTATATAATTAAACAGAGCTTATAAAACTTATTTCACTGTTTCTCAATTCTCAAAAGAAATAGGGTACCGAAGATTTCAGGTTTAATTATTCCGGATAAAGCGCTATTGAACTTAATTGATCATTTATCTCATAACCTATAAGAGGGTTCTTTTTGGAAAGAGTAGTTGTATCAAAAGAAAAGAACAATAATAACTTAGTGTTCACTGGCATTTCAAAGGTCAAATTCCCACGACCCATGCTCATTAATTGTCAATTTTAATTAGAGATTTTCATTCAGTTGATTTTCTCTAGGATATTTTCACCGATTTTCACGAAGAGGCAGTCTTTTAATTTCTTTGAGCTAGCCGAAATTAAGTTAGAGGGCTGCTGTGACTTTATCACATGCTTTACAGGGTTATTACAAAAGAAGTAGACAGCTTCGTCATTTAATTTTTCGAAAACTGTTCAAGATATCGAGATTTAACAAACATGGTTTTATAGAGTTATACTCGTAAAGTTCTATTTGGAAAATTATAAATTTTTTATGTGGACTCCTTTAGTCATACAACAGGTGTCAACGTGATAGTCAAATTTGTATAACTTTCGATTAACCCAAAAAATTTAACTTCCTATTTGGAAGTTAGAGTCCTGCAATTTTTATGTGTACTTCAGTTAGTTGTGGAACATACCTCAAAGTTTCAGAAAAATGCCTGCAGTATTTGTGTCAAAAATGGCAATTTTAATAATTATTTGATAAAAATGATGACATCACGTGAAAGTAATGAATTTGACTATTGCATTGATATATGTCCTATGACTAATTGTGCACAATAACAAGAAAAAATCATTTGAAAATAAAACTATGAATTTCTCTATAAAACCATGTTAATTGTATTTTGATATCTTGAACAGTTTTCTAGTAATCAAATGATGAAACTGTCTGCCAGAGATTCTATGTAACTGTCTGCATGCCAGAGATTCTGTGTAACTGTCTACCAGAGATTCTATAAACATATTTTGACCCATGACCCATTAACCGATGGGTCACTGATGGGTGACCTATTGACCCACCCGAAAATGTTGACCTATTGACCCATTCCAACTCTGCTGTCTACTTCTTTTGTAATAACCCTGTATAATAAAAATAATGATGTATTTACTTGCTAAATTCTAACAACATAATAATAATTTTTATGCACTCAAAAGACGTAAAAAGAACATTGTTTAAAAATTGTTGTTGCAGTAGACGGCGCTAAACCAAGGGATTTGTTAGACTGTGCAAGCTATAGTAACCCTGTATAGCACTGTAATATATATTAACTTAATGACTTTTTATACTCTTTCCAGTATATAAACACTTTTTTTCAATAAGAGTATATTGAAAATAATTATAATTATATCGCAAAGTGTGTAGATTTTTCAATTGGAATTAAATTTTCACAATATGTCATCTATAATTTTGTATATTCGTTGACAGAAACTTTCAGTTCTGAAGTTGTTTTAGAACCTGGATATATAGGGTAGGCATTAATTATTGATTTTCTTTTAAAAAAATAATAACATAGATTTTATGAACTTAGAATTTTCAATAGTAGAAAACAGAAATTCAGAAATTTTTTAGTTGGTCAACCAACACGAAAGATGAAAGTACATATTTAGTAATTTTTTCGAATTTTTCTTCGACTTTTAAAAAAGATTGTTTAGTGACAAATGGTACTCGAGATATGACTATTAGAAATGATCTGCCATCACTGTGATGACGTCATGGTGCAAGAACATAAAAGCTGATAACTCTGTAACTGATTGTCGGAATTAGATCATTATTTTTTTCTTCAAATTAAAGGAAAATCATATCAAGTTATGGACGAATTCTCAAAATACATTTTTTGATAGTCTTTAAAATGTAGTTGTTTTATTTATAATAGCTTTTAAAAGCTTACCATCAGTTTTGGGGCAGAGATTCGCTCACTTGTGTTTGGTTTCAGATTATACAATGTTATCGTTATTATAGGGTTCCTACGAGACGAGACCAGCGTGATCTCGGTCTCGTTCAGCAGGTTTCATCTCGGTTTTAGTGTCTTACTACTGGTCTCGTCTCGTGTTGCTAGTTTCGATCATGGCCGAACGAGTGAGAAGGTCTGATACAGCGCAGATATAGTGTAACGTTACTCTGTGCTAATTTTATAATAACTATATTACTCGTGACGCTATTCTGTACTAAAGAGAGGGAAAGCAACAGCTCTTTATGGGATACGCAAAGCCAACATATTTTCTTTCTTCCGTCGGAAGAACAGCTCACTCGTTCGTCCATGGTCTCGGTGTCCTTAGGTTTTTGAACTTTATGCTAGGCCTAGTAATAAATAATAATAACTATAAAAATATACTGTTTCGCGAAAGTTTAGTGAAATTCTCGAAATTTGCAGTTAAAATAATTTTACAGCCATTTCCCTTCATGGTATTGATATAACTTATATAGCACTTTATCGCTAAAATTGCAAATATTTAAGTATTTTTGAACGATTAATGAGTATAATGATAAAAGAATTTTGTAGCTATTGAAAGTTTATGAATTGAACTTTAGCATTAGCAGATACTGTAATCCCGTACCTGAACGAAACGGACACCAGAACTGGTCTCGTCTAGTTAAAAGGGCGAGACGAGACTTAGTCTCGGCTAGTCTACTAAAGAAGAATAAAATAGGGGGGGGAGAACCCTCCCCCCCCCCTATTCGGAAGAGTTATTCCATAAAATTGAAAGTATTTTACAAGAAAAATATAAATCCAAAGCTAGCCTATATTAAAAGAACAAGTAAAATGGATAATATTATTTTTTATTAATTTACCATTGCTAGTTACTTTGTACAAATTTTGTTATGATTATATGTTTGTTTTTCCGGACATGAAGTGAGTGGATAGCCTCGATGCCCCTGAATATTAAACTACATAAATTAATTTTTAATTGAAATATTGAAAGCGTAATTCCGTCCATAATTATGTTATGTCTCAATATAATATTACCTGTATATAGACTCATAGACCTCAGCTAGGCTATAATTATACGATAATATTATCATGCCTCTTTGTCTGTCTGGAATACTCGAGCTTTTGCTCTCTTTTCCGCAGACATTATTGGGCTTAATAATGTTAATATTAACTCGTGACTGAGGATTAACAAGTGATTCTTTTTCTGAATCATTTGTAAGTCCATCTAGTCATACAAAAAAAAAATTATTATTTTTTATGTCTAAATTGAAAAATGAAACCGAAGATTTCAATTAGTCCTGACTAACAAATCAACTCTCAGATTAGAATGTATAATAGTTATGAACTAACTTACAAAATAAAGCAAGGGCTTTAGAGATCCAGATATCAATGAGTGGTTTGGCAACATCTTTGTTAGTACTTCCGTTCTCTAGATCTTGCTGTTGGAAACCATTATTGAATCCATTGTCATCTACGAATCCATTTGATTCATAAGAAGCTGGACTAGCTGTAACGACCAATAAAGATTAGTAAATTATACTTTATTAATTTGTAATCTATTATAAGCAATGAGAATAAAACATAACTTAATAATGATTGTGTTATACCAATATACAAAGGAGTCTGCGCTTGGGTACGTACAATAGACAGTCGTTATTATCTCACGAGTAAATATTCAGCTATAACTATTTAAAAATTCGTATGTCACCCTCATCAGAGCACTTTTTTTAGAGAGAAAGAGTTGCGGCAGTGTATGCTTCAGCAATTTACTTTTTAAGTCTTCCTAATTTGAGAAGGATATTTACCAATTAATATAACTGAGTAAACTGACTATTGCAGTCGGAGTTTGTTAATGTAAATAATATTGAGATGATGTTTTACTTTATTTGTTTACAGTAAAAAATTACAGCAGATCCCAATTTGTGATTTTTGCATGAGTGCTTTATAATGTATAATACTGTATACTTTAGAACAATATATAAAAGGTTACCTGCAGCTAAATTGACTTTTCTGATATTATAACATAATATTATAGTCTTCTTGACATAAATAACTCATATTATTTTTCTTACCTCACAAAAATCATCGGCTGTGGAGATATTCACCTTAGAAAATGCAAGAAAATAAGCTTAAGGTAGCATAGCAAGTGTATCTCAAAACAAGACAACTGCTGATATATGAATAAAATGATTAATTTGCATTATTTTTAAGTCGGTTCTGCTACTACTTAATAGATATGTGTTCTGATATGTATTTTTCAGCGAATAATTTGCATATTTTCGCAAGACAGCGAGATTAAGCAGATCGATTTGTGCTACCTTATAGAAAATCTATCGACTATATAAACAGAAATATCTCTTGATCCGTTGGGTCAAAAAATGTCAAACATTTTGCAAAAATTCTTTAAT
>JAQIWE010003076.1:0-12233 GCA_034698565.1 Campodea plusiochaeta | reverse complement strand
ATATTATACTGACAATCGGTTATAAATCATCGTTTCTTTATAACTAGAACAAAATTTAGATTCTTTGGAAATAATTCAAATATATTAATGAGTAATAACATCATAATTTAATTTTAAAATCTGAGTTCCTTTAGATCCTTTTCTAGTTCAAGTTGAATTGATTGCTTTAAAAACATTATTGATTAGTTTTATTTACATTAATTCTCAAAGAGTCAAGATGTAACAGAAAGCAACATTCAATAAAAATGACAAATAACCAAGAATAAAGCATTAAAATGAAAATATTTAATTTATGATTTTAGATTTGAATTCACACTGGGTGTTTGCACTTGTAATCTGCGTTTTACTGGAGAAATTAAATGCAATAAATTTTGTAGTGTTAGAATTTCATCCATGAAAAGACATTTTTACCACCAATTTTATTACACCCAATAAAAATATTTCCCTTTTTCTCTCTCTTCCTATTACTTTTTTCTTCGCTCACGGCCTCCTTTTTCTTCCAAGATATTATTTAAAGTTCGCTGAGGTCAGCGTTGATTTGAAACCCTTACGGTAACATTGTATTCTTATATTTCCTTCTACATATTGTATATAAAGCTTCCATATACTCCTTACTGATTTAATGATTAAACCACATACATGGAATCTTTATTAAGAATAGCTTTATGTCGAAGAAACACAATGTGTCAATATATATAAAGTGTTGTCGAAATTGAAGCTTAATATTCAAAGTTGTAGAAGTGTCTGGAGGGTATAAAGGAGAATTACGAAGTCTTTTGAAACCAAACCCATTCTGATAATAACGGCATTGTAATAATAACGTAACGACTTTAGGTTCCCGGTCGAAATCAAAATTTCTATCATTTTTATAGGATCTGTAATTCTGTATGTATTGTTCAAGAGAATAAGAAAAAAAAAGTTTGGTGGCATATGAGTCATGCAGCATTTTTATTTTTTTTTCAGGCCATTCATTTCGAACAGTGAAACAGACTTTTACTAACAATCCTTTCTTTGACTTGTTTGACATCATATGCAAAATATGCTGTTAACAAATTCCTTAAATAAGTGTAACTCCTGGATCAACCACAGAGGCCTACCCTCTTTAAAATGGATACATTCTTAAGCTAAAAAAAGCTTAACACTAACCATAATATCGTTTATTATATACTGTGTGTGTGCAATATGATGTATGAATGAAGTCGAATCTTCGGAGCTATACCATTAATTGTCGGTAATATACTGCACTCGTTCAGGGGAGACCTGGGTGGTATTGTTACTGACAGGAATTAATGTCATGACAGCAGGGGCACGCCTAATAAAAAATAAATATCTTGTACTGTACTGGAAGGTGCAATTGCATTTATTCAGAAACTGTTCCTCATTCACTTAAATATTCCATTATGAGTCTTTCAAATTCGCAATTTTACCTTTACAATCAAAAATTCATTTTTTAGGATGTATTTGGGTTCGGATTATTTTAATTTAAAGTTCTTCGAACTATTATGATTTAACGTTGTTAGCTCCAGCAGTCTTTCAAGTCATTTGTAATTTTGTATATATATATTTTTTAATCCGTATGATTTTCAGTCTTGAAAATGTGATGGGACAATTCTTTAAATTCCATAAATGTGAAAGCCCATCTTCGTTCTTGTACTTGGTAAACGTTACAAGCAAATCGTGGTTGTAAAGAGGTGTTAGTTTCTTCGGTTTTCTTTGAGTTGACTTTTCATATATGTGATTTCTTATGATAAGACAAGTATTCCTTTTGAACAGTGAATTATTCACATGTCATCACTATTACCGACAGCAGTCCATGTGTTGTACAAAATGTTCATTTACTAAATACATATTTGATTGGTTATTTGTACGAATACATACAACTTTCAGTTTTAAGTAAGTTGATTTATCAAACAACAGTTTTATAGTTTCATCTTACCGCGCAGTTTATATGATAATAAAGCAGATCTGTAAGTAAAGTTTACACAACACAACCAATAAACTGAATAAGACATAATTTTCTGTAAAAGACTATTTCAAATAACCAAAAAAAGCTGTCAGACGGCAAACACTTTCCGAAATGTCACTGAAGATTTCAACAACAACGACTACACAACAAAGTAATATAATTGTTCTCAATCCGGACCTGATACATATTTTTATAACAACAATAGCATAATATTTATATATCCTGATATGGTATAATGGCAATTTTAATTGGTATAAGTAGAGCAAATGCATTTCACCAATTTAAAACACAGTTTTAGTCATGCTTCGGATAAAGATGCTGGAAATGGTGCGGACAAATTGTCATGAAACTTGTCATCCACTATTTCTTTTCTCTCTCTACATGGCAAAATATACAACATTTTTGTCCTAATTATGTCTATTTCACCCATCAGATAATCATCTAGAGCAAGAAGTAACTGTTGCAAGTATATACAGCATTAACTGCTCACTGATGTTACCCATCATTTCAACTACATATTTGAGTAATTTCGTCTCAGATTTAGTTTATTTCTGTCAAGTCACAGAGATTACTACAATAAGAGCCTTTCACTGTCCATTATTCTCCACCGTGCTTCAAGATTTCAACCGTTTCAGTAAATTGCATGTGAATAACAGATTAGGGATACTTACTGCATCAAACTGATATTTTTACGTTTATAATTATCATATATATACCAAAATAACTTTATTTGCGAATTTAAATCAAATTAACATTCACAAATGACATTGAATTATGAATATTAAAAAATATTACTCAGTTCGAAATTTCAAAATATTTACTCTTCATGTCAATTTTTAGTATTTTAATAATCCTTCCTGGTATTTCCTTTCACAACGTACAAGCTACTTTTTCCATGCTTGTATACTTTGTCTTACTCCTGCGCAAAAAAGCAAGCTGGTTCATACATTCTCTGGGTTATTTTGTCCCATTCTCTCTTAGAGATATTTTACAAACATTATTCTCTGTAATTACCACAGAGCCAGTTATTTTTTTCTCTAGACGGTGCGTTACTGCTAACCTCTAAGCCTTGTACTCCACTTTTTCCCATCATGTTAATGAACAGTTTGCTTGTAATCTAACATTATTTCAGTTGGCTTTCTTATGCTTTTGTATTATTTGCACCTTGAAAATCCCAAGGAGTTTCTTACAAATGTTTTTATAAACAAAACTGAAAAATATTGACATAATTCACTTAACAATATAACATTCAGAATTTCAATTTAATTCCAATGCTCTTGAAACTAAAAATTTAGACTTTATTATTAGCAGATTTGCCAAATAAATTCTAATTTCAGTTATTAATATCTTTTAACTAATATTTTCATTGTCTCGTGCTATAAAAGGGTTAACAAATATTCAACACTTTGAAAATATACTACCAACTTCATAGCTCGCATAATACTTTAAAATATATCTATTAATTTATGCTATTTATCGTCATCACTATATAGAAGTAAATTTTCTGTCCTCGCAAACGCAAATAAAGTGATAAATGTTTACTTATAATTTTTTTCTCTTATGATATGCATTCTTTCCGATGCTAAAAGAAATATCTTATACCAGATCACAGAACCGAATTTTTATAACTAGTTATCTCTAAAGTGAAATTTGAAATTTAGAATATATATTTTCGCTAAATCAACCATAAATATCACATATTATTGTTCGACATTAACTGATACAACAAAGTTTAATTTTGAAGGAACACATTAATTTTAACAGCAAGTTTTTTCAATAAACATAACTATCAAGTCTATACCCTTCATATTATTTAGAAATGTCATGAAATAGAAAGCACGTATAAATACAATACGGTACTTATTTATATCAATAAACGATTGTTCCAGTCTCATCTGTTCAGAACGATAATAAAACATCTTAAATTTTATGGTTATTGTAAAACTGAATATCAAAGTATGATCTCGGTATTGAACATAAAGAGTAACGATTAATGTTTCATGACAATAGTGCACGTAGGGAGTAGCACGAAACTCAACCACACCTTATTCTTCTTTCTATTTTATGATGTCCAACTGTCGAAAGTGATAGAGATAAATCTCAGCTCAAAAAATATAAATGCATGAAACCATGTCTAATTATTTTTCGCCATCGTCAGTAAAGAATTTAGTATTCCATTATAGTGTATAGAACGAGGATTTGCGTTATTGGTAGCAAATGAATGCAAAAAAGTAAGTTGATAATAATTTTGGAGAATTTTCAAAACCTACAATAGGGAGCTAATTTATACTTCAATCTATTATTGTAGGAAACTAGGAATAAGTAAATACAATAAGAAACACCATTGAATTTTCAGGAATAAATAGCTATTTTCATTAACTTTGTCCTTCTTTTAATCCTTAAAATAATATCATGTGATACAAAAGAAAAACTTATACTTTTGAAAACATAATATATCATTCCAACCCTTCAACTTAGATATTTCTTCTGAGATCTAGAAAGTCCAAACAGCTGTCAATACGAGTCTACCGAAGTGGTCAAAATACTGTTCGTCTGTTTGTACGTCTACTTAAGTATTAAGTATATGCGTGCTCGTTAAAAATAGATCTAACGGTATTTTTAAAATCTCTCTAAGTTATCTCATAGCTGTTTCTCTGCATAATAATGTCTTCATACACTATCTTTCTTCGAATCAAAGTAATGAAGGAAGAAATAAAGGAAAATAACAGGCTGTAATCAAGCATGTATCGTGCAGTAAAGAATCGCGGTTTTTGTGATCTCTTATTAGTAAATAACATCTGTTTCGATGTATCTCAAATGCGGATGGCAGATAAAGAAATAATAACAGACTGCTGGTAAATTTAAACAAACATTCCATGACCTTGCATATCGAACAACGTCATGTTAAAATTATTTTATAGTACTTTATCACTGAGGTAATTCATAACTGGAAGCTTGCTTTTTACTCCTATATACTTATCATTTTATATATTCAAATCTTGCAGAAAATTGGCCAGTGACAACAGACCTTCGACGAACTGAATATCTATCATAATAAATCTAATACAATTATAAATATTTTATAAAAATATTAATTAAAATGTTTGTAAAAATAACTAAAAGGGGGCGAGAAGGACTTTTATAGAGAGAAACTAATTTCAGTTTCAACGATCAAATAAAGATACAAGTTACCAATTATAAGATACACGGCAATATTATACAACGAAATTTGCAATCGACATTATTACAGAATGTTCTTAAAAACCTTGTTCGTCAAGCACCATAAATTATTGGGTAAAATTTCGCTTTCGTAACAAACAACAATAACTTTTAATTTAAAACAGCGTATTTTTAATGAATAATAGGGCAATATTTAAAAAAAGAACCGATCTGGTTTCTATTGCCTATCATATTTGGTATTTTTTTAAACTTATCTACAATTTTGATCATAAAGGGAGGGTCTACTTCCCTAAGGCGTATGTGGAAGGACAGGTAGGTCACGATAATTCATTGCACCTAATTCTTTTACCCCAATACAGCAAGCAAGCAATAATACATACATGTATACACACGCACTATACTCTAAGAAAAGGGCGTTTCAAATAAAGATCATTGACTAATTTCAGCTTTCACGGCCCTCACCTATATTGTACATTATATATAACTCAATAATATGTTACTTTACAGAATAATTAGGAGTGCTTTAAACATTCGTAGAATATCTTACAAGGGGTGGGGTCAAAGTAGCAAAATATTTTGATTTCCCACATTTTCTTCCGTCATTAAAATGATATATGCAGACAAAAAAAAATCAAGAACAGTATCGTTCTATACAACTCAAATTTATTTAAAGAATTTCAATAAAATATGTTAATTTTTAATCTCTTCTTCAATCATACGCTTTGCTGGTTGAATTCAATCAAAATACTTTCTCTTCACGATATTTTGTGCTCTTTGAATCATAAAAGCGGCGATGATGTATAAGACACGATGTTTTGTGACTTGTATACAAGTCGGGTGGAGAGCACTATTCCTTTAATTGTGTTTTCTAAAAGAATGACTGTCACTTTTTATGGTCTTATAGGCTTTTTCGTTTCATAAGTCTAATTTTATTACCCATTCAATTGCCACATTTCGAACACATTCTCTATTCATTTGTCAATACAAAGTGTATCGTTTCACTTGGAATAAAGAATCGTACTACAAAAGTTTTAAAAATAAGAAATTGAAGAAAGGTATAATTCACAGATCACAGTGCTGTAGTTATAAACAACCTTGATTGAAAGTGTTGAATACTGTAAGAAAGTATTTTGAAATTATATTTATAACTTTTTTTTTCGTAATGTGCTGCTTTAGAACTATATTTATAAATGTTGCAAAACATTCTGAGTTCAATAAAATTATATTCCTTTTACATTTTCGACACATTCTATAGGATAACGATCTCACAGCAACTATTGTAAAACTGAGCTTAGACACTAAACTGTAAATGTATATGATCTCGGGGTTCCTAACCGTGGAATGTGAAATTGTGAATGTCTTCCATCCTTGCCAAATAAAACTTAGAATATCCCAATAATGAGAACTCATTACCATACCAGATACGCAGAAAACAATTTTCATGCTTACACGTAACAGTACTCCAACTTAATTTCCTATAGTGATATAATAAGGAATAGTAGAAATTAATTATCAACATTCTGCTATCTCTTCTCCATCAGTATCATCACACTGTCATAAGATGATTTCAAGCATAAAAAGAACATAAAATAATTCATTTTCTTCATAATTTCAACGTGCTTTTTCCTCCACCTGTTTTAATGGTCACCATCATGCACGTGTCATTTGGAGATAAACATCTGATAAACGAGTATGAATCCCGTCACTCTACTTGCACTTCCTGCATACAAAATTATCAAAACGCGATCTCATATCTCCCTATTATGAAATATAAAACAAAACATTACATCACGTTAAATACAGTACTTTGGAGCGACAAGATTTTTTTGTGGCGTGTTAATGCAAAACATTTGAAAAGTGCATAAACATCCTTCCGGAATCCACTGAATCAAAGTGCAGTCAATGAATAAACGGAACAAACAAATATTTAAAAAAAAACTTGCGAGACATGTAATAATATTCACCATTATTCATGAAATAATGTAAACGTAACTAAACAAGAAATGAAGTAACGGAATAGCAACCTACTTATCAACCACACACACATTTTATAGGAGAAACCACTCAATCCTAACAAGTAACACACAATAAATGCCTGTCATCACAATCATTATATAAAATAGTGGAACAACGATGAAATAAGGGGAAAAAAATGTGAACGAATAGGAAATTATTTTCATTAATGGTTCATTATATTTCCATTTAAAGAGCTAATTAACAACTCTTAAAATATTTTTTATTAACCGATTACATCATTTTATCTATATTTATTTTTGAAAACTGAAAGGTATATATTACGTCGTTACGATGAGATGTTCTTGCTTCAAAACACCTTGTACCGTTACTTCTGATAAACAACTTCCTAATTTTCCCATGCACATCGTAAGCATGCTATCGAAGAACCCTAAAAATTCATTCAATAAAATTCCTTTCCATAACAACTTCCAAGAAAGAAAAGGAAAAAAAGAATTAGGAAGAGTAAGACTAACGAAGAAACAAATTTCTTTTAAGCATCAGCTTTCTTTATTACCTAAAGTATAGCATTTTATTAAAAAGGAAGCCGGGAAGAACAGAAGGAAAAAGAAAGGAGGATTTTGTTCATGTTCCTTCCGCTCATGATTCCTTCATATATACACAACATACGTGAGAATATTTTATGCACTTTGTTGGAAAAGGAAATGTACATCAAGATGATACACTAAATAGGAAGTCTTTGTGGAAGCAACTTTACTACATCCAAATGATGAAAGAGGAAGTAGGCAATAACAACCACCTATTTCACAACTATTAACCAAACAACGTCCTCATCATGACGAGAATACAGAAGATCAAACAACTCTTTTATTATTTTATAACTTATGAACTCAAATAATTCTGAATTTATATAATACACTCCCTCGTCTTCAACATGGTATAAATCTTAATAAAACGATAAAAGTGAACCAGTTTTTAAAGATTCAATCAATGGATAAATAATGGAGTGAAAAATGATTAAGAATACATTTTATTATTAATTTGACTGAGTTAAAAATATTTTTATTGTCCCCACCCCCTGGTGCTCAATATTAACTTTTGAATGCTGGATATATAGTGACCTATAATATCCTCTTACTATTGATCGTTACGCGATTTTCCTTTATTCTCATTACCAGCACCAGTACCTTGTTATGTCACTGGTTTCCAATCCACGATAATTCATGCAATAGTGTAATCAGCAAGCATTTTATTTTAAACTAAAGCTCATTAATGATTGAAGACATAATTGTATTATTTGGTAGAATTATAACTCGTGTTATTGTTTGATTCCACTCCATTTACCGTAAGATATATTTTCATTTACTTCTCATTACACATTGATTGATTGTATGTTTTCTGCTGTTTAACTTTACAACTTATTGGTATACATTAATACAGTCTCCGCTTCAGCTCCTACTGAGTAAGTGTGTCGAAATCACATATTTCACTCCTGATGCTTTACTTGAGTAATAAAATTACCATAGTCTATTTTTTAAGATTGACTGAATTTTACGTAATAAATCTTATATGCTTTTAGCGAACTAGACCTATACTCATAATATCCATATTAATCATGCTGCATGTACTCCTATGAACAACAAAACAGCAATACACACAGACACAATAATAAAAATGTGAAACTTTATACCAATCTCGTAAAAAAGATACTCAATAGTCAATATGGTTCTAGCTGAAAATAATCATAATTCTGTTTTACGAGTGATAACTAATGACGATTTATTTCGTAATATTTATTACTTGGATAGCAGAAATTTCACGAAAAGTGTAAACTTTTACAAACTATTATGTATCTGTGACATCTTGTGTGTTTTGTGTTGAATCTCTTCCCACTTTATTCTATCCTTATTTTCACTTCCTAACAATTTGCTTCAATGGTATTCATGTGAGACTACACTTCATTCTCTTGGGAGCTTCTTAACCATGCAAATACACTTCCCCACGTTACGAAAAATCACTCGATCAGAAGGTAAAAATATTATGAATGAATTCACAGATCGGAAGAGATGGTCTGTAACTTTTCAGAGGTTTTATTTCGATTTCTAAAATTACCTTGAATATTAAAAATTCGAGCAACTTCATCAGATATAGAATAGTCATATATAAGAACGGCTTCTTGTAGATGAAAAAAAATTGTCAAAATTGGTGAAGTTCATTTTATAATCTTCTATAGCATCATTTGAAACAAAATTACTTATCTTTCGAAGAAGAAAAAAACTATTTCCGGATATTTTGCATCGTATTTTAACACTATTAAGTTATAGGTACTGAGTGCTGCCATTGAATCTCTTTCAATTTTAAAAATAATTTCTTTACATAATGTACTGCACAACACTTATTGCAGAATGTAACCTATCCAGTAACTTTCTTTTTCTCGTTCAATTGGTTGATTTCCCACGAATAAATATGAAATATATGAGCAATAAAAACAGGAGTAGTTAAAGTACATAACTTGCATTAGTATTCATCAAAGGTCTCACTCAGTCTTATAACGAAAATACCGAAACAACTTAAAACAACATATTTCCCTCAAAGAGCAACAGCAAAAAAATCTTCCCTGAAAAACTCGTTTTCTCTAAATGTAAACGACCCCATCCATTTTTTTCCTCCACTTGGCAGAAATTCCTTATGGTATATACAAGTGCTGACCTAACATAAAGCGAAATATTCGCAGCACTAAAATACAAAAGCAGGTTAGTACAAAGAGTTTTATTCTTCAAGAACAAATGTATTTCTAAGTAACTTTGAAAAAGCAAAGGCTCAGTACACGCAATCGAAGTAACAATTCGTTTCAAGATCAAGCCTTTAAGAAACTCGGAATTTACTACATTATACTTTCGGACGATATTTTATATTTATAATAAATTGTTATAAATAAGAGTCTCTTAATATGAAGTTTAATTTTTCTTTAGTTCTATTAGTCTTCAACCCCAGAGTTTAATCTGGTATGGTCGAGTCAGAGTTCAGTTTGGCAAGCTCGAGTAATGCTTCAATCAAGAAAATCAATCCGTATCACCGTAAAATTTAAATACCATTTTGCAGGGCTTATAAATAAATTGGTTCCTGGTATCAACAATAAATTACAAATAGGTACAAACCCATTTTCTTATTTAATGGTACTGACCAAAGTTCTCTCGTTTCATGAGAAAATTATCCGTCTATATCACATTCGCATTTATATCTTTATCCCACCTGATCCCCAAACCCCAATCTTGACTAATTTGTTACTATAGTTATGACGTTTGTAGATACTTCAAAAAATTTGCAGTTGTCAATATACCAACACAATAGACAATATGTATTTTGTCTTACACCTTGTATCTGTCAAAGAGACCATGAGAATAGCTTCTCTGATAGAAAAAGGTCAAAGAAACACAGTATGGTATTTGACATTGCAACTGACAGCCAATAAGTACCACTCCTCTTTTTAAATCAATTATTCAATCACTGTTTTGCAATTGGTGAGGAAGTATCGAAAATAATTCACATTAAAAAATTGATAAGTAGGAATATAATTACATTAAAATATTAATAGGAATGAGTGTAGATAAGCAGAGCAATGATTTGCAGAATATACGTTGGAAAGCGGAAGAATTTCGTACCAGCCATTATAAATGAACCTGCTGGTAATTTCGGCATGCTACACGTGGGAACCACCCTCAGTCCAATCTTTTAATTAGACCTTTACGAAAGACACTAGCACGACTACCCTAATCTATTGCCTGTGAAAATTTAACAAACCTTCATTTTGAAACATGAATTGACCTTGCATGCTCAAATAGAACTTTTGTTGTACTACAGATTGTGCGTATAAAAAATGTCGCTATCTTTAAAAAAAATCCTCCGGCGATACTTCCTGAAAATTACTTCGAAAATAAATTAATTTGAGCTTTCGCTGTGTAATGACTTTGAAATGTCAAAAAGGTTAATTAAATAAATTATAGAGACTTATAATGAAATTTTAAAAATATTATGTGACCAACTTTTAACATTATTATATACAAATTTTTATTAGCAATATGAGGTCATTCAGAGACACAAGTGATTGTGAATGTGGAAAAATTGCCCTCTTTTTCTGAAGTATAAACTTTTGATGCACCTTATAAAATATATTAGAACTGAATAGTTTATTACTCTGCTTGCAAACTTACTCGCAGAATATTACATGGTGATATATTACAATATTTTTTTTTTTCTAATTAAAAGAAACAGTATTTCTTCGTATGTGTGTGACAGTTCTAAACCCGTATTTCTCCACCTATCCAACAGCTCAATTACAAAATCACTTTTCAAGTGCTTTAGTAGACTATTTTTTTTAATACAGTTTAAAGCATTCAGTAAAAAAATCCACTTGCTACACAGAATGGACAGTCGTAGGCGTACATATTCTACATAATATATTATCATCTTTGTTAAAAAAAGACGGTAGTACCAGTTTATTAACCAAGCGTTACCGTTGCTTTTTTCACATTACCGCACACTCACAATGTATAAGGTACGTTGCAAAGATCACCGGAAAATGAAAGGTCTCTTCAAAACCTTTTGTGACAATATACAGTTGTGTATTTCTGTGCATTTTTACGTCAGATGTAACGGAATAGAACAGTAGCAATACGTTATATTCTTAAATGGCAGCAGGGCGAAAAGATTTTAATATTTGACGTTTCTGTACCAATATTTGAAAGGCTCCGGAACATTTCATATTTTTTATTTTCTGTCACAGTTTGGACTCACTGTTCACAAATTATAATTACGTAGATTGCTTATCAACCAATGTTAAATAAACTAAATTACGTATAGCAATTTTCGTGGAAAGGCAATAATTTTGTCTGGCCCATTTTACTTATAGCGGGCGTTTTGATACACAGATGATCTTCCCCCAAGGATATCGAGTACAATAGAAAACAAAGAAAATGAAAAGGGTGGAGTGGGAAAAACGTGTGTTGGAAAACGATAGGCCCCGTTGAAAAATACAAGCTTACCGTCAAATACCATGACGATTATTTTTTGTCGTATGCTCCCCCCCCCCCCCTCTGTTTTTCAGTACCGCCAA
>JAQIWE010003075.1:0-12233 GCA_034698565.1 Campodea plusiochaeta | reverse complement strand
GAATTGTAAATTTTTAATCCATCTGATAATATTGAGTGACCCGATGATGAATCGTGTAGATTCGAAACCGGTAGTCCCGCAATAAATAATCCATCAGTGCAGAGTTGGGCGCATTATTTTGAATAGTATATTTACCTCTGCTTCCATTTTACAAGATATTCTCATATATATATGGAACCGATTATTACTGTATTATGATATCGTTTTCTTTTCTGCTTTCTTTCTTTATAAATTACCGAATCTGTTTGAATGCTATATACATATTATGCTTGTAAGGTTCAATTTAATCATTCCTATAGGAATAAATCACCCATTTCGTTATTTCATCAATTTTATAATATTGTAACAGATAAATATAGTATAATAACTGTAGCAGCTAACAGGGTGAAACACCTGTTGTTGGGCTGATAGTTTATGACACAGATTAGAATAACCAGAAATACGAGACAATTACAATTGCCTTGCATTTTGTCCCAGTTCTATACTGATTCGATCGATACTGTTAGGTTAACCTAATCAATAAGTATCGATGATGTGGAGTAATTTAATTCTCGCTTCATCGCCTTTTCTATCACGATAAAATCCAATAACGAAGCAATATATGTGACAACCATTTTATGGAGTCGTTTCAAGACATCGACAAATAACACTCTTCAAACATTCGGGAAGTTATAGTGAAAGTTCGATCTGATGGAAATACTGTTTGAAGGAAATCTGAAATAATATTTTGTTTCAGTGGTGTAATTTGTTATTTTGATATTTAATCACAGAAAAGGAAATATTTTCTTATACTTTGACACTAATTTAAATAAGTTTTCGCACAAGAGCTTCATTTTTGTATTTCTTTGGTGTGCTCGTATAAGATAAATCCATTTTTTTTTTGTTCATTATAATATTTTGAATGCGTTATACAAAGATATTAGATTTTGAAATTTTTTCAAGTAAACTTCATCAATAATTATTCTGAAATCGGTATAGAGTTATGCCAACTTATCGTATATATACCTTATCATTTCAATCATTATAAGAAGAGGTAATTTATTTGGTCATCTTTTTGCGAAAGATCATGCTGTGCAAAATAAGTAGCTATATTATTACTAAAAAAGGTGTCTAAAACATTTTACTTGAAATTTATATAAAGAACTCTCTTTTTTAATATCTCTGCAAATAATTGCAGCAATTAAATTTCACACCTAATAATTATTATATAGAAAATCATAACATCGAGAAAACTGAAGACCCCCTACCCCCCACCCCCCTTTCCATTGCATATCATAATCTAGCACCCTTTTGAGACATCCAAACAGCATTTAATCAAATAGCAGACGGCGCTAAAGCAGTTATTCCCAATGTCAAAATCCACCCCCTTTTATTCTATTGAAGCAACATGGGGCTCTTTGTGGCTGGGCTTCTAATTAGCCTGTAGAGTGGGGGAGGGAGACTGAAATGGGAGGGGTGAAAATCTAAGTGGCGATGGAAGTATGATTATAGCGATTGAGTTAGTTGTATTCAGAAAATTGTTTTTTTTTTAGATATTTCAAATCGAATATTATTGATGTGTTCAAAATAATTTCCTCTGAATTCAATAATCAGTAAATAACTGAAGAATTGTGCATAATATTGAACTTTACTACTAGATGAAAATAATGTGTATAATCACATCAACGTTTCTTCCCTACAAGTCGTCAAGTTTATACAATTCTGGTAAATAAGTTAGGTCTTCAAGATTTGCCAAATAGTACTATAACTCTCGTGCAATCACAAGACCTAAATGTATTTAGCACATTTTGACAGTTCTAACCCCTTAACAAAAGGGTGGACAAAGGAATCGCCGTTGTTTACCATTGTAAAGAAAACTTTCTTCTGTCAAAATTGTCAATTATCTTAAATACATTTGGGCCTTATATTTGCGAGGGGTATATACACTCGTCTATCGAAATCATACTAAAATTTTATAATAGATCAAACTTAATGACAATATATAACCTTTATAGTTTTTAGACATAAATATATTCTTTGATTAGCCTACCATCGAGTTTGTTGAGTTCTACGAAAATCATCCAGTTATATGACTTGCCTGCAGTCACTTATTCTCGGAATTTCCATAAGTAAAAGGGATTATATCTCGTTTTACCAATCAATAAATTGAAATTGAAATCTTAAAAGAAAGAAAAAGAAAAGTAAAACCAATATTTTACTCATAATTACTATATACAAATCGCAACCGGACCGGCAGTCACCATAAATTCCCTCCACGATTTCAAATTGTTTCCTTTGAATATGAAAATGGCAACATTTTTCTCAGAACCTACACCCCAAAGGAATCCCACCCTCCCACCGCCAAC
Organism: Campodea plusiochaeta; assembly: GCA_034698565.1. Lineage (NCBI taxonomy): Eukaryota > Metazoa > Arthropoda > Diplura > Rhabdura > Campodeidae > Campodea > Campodea plusiochaeta. The sequence goes on along the minus strand of JAQIWE010003075.1, from coordinate 9,888 downwards.
TTTCCACTCTAAGGGAGGGGGGCGTATTCTGTTGGAATGATGCTGAAGGAATAGACATCGGTAGGTGTCAGTAATACCACGTCTTCTTTACAGATCATTAACTTCCTTTGTTATATGGTGATAGATTGGACTTCTAATGTATGGGGCAGTTGTTTGAATGTAAATAAGTCTGTGGATGGGGGATAATTGTCAGGGTTCTTGGGAATGTTAATTTTGGATGATTTTGGAAGGGTATAAGAGAGAGAAGTTTATTTGTTGGAATTATTAAATGGGTGATGGGTTGAGCTAATGAGATTGTTTACTGGGTTTTGGTAAAATTTTGAGAGATGTTGGTAGAAAGAAACCCAACTGATGAACAAAGTAAGATCTTGTGGAAATGGAATTCAAAAGCTTTTCGGTAAAAAAAAAATGTATTTACAACATATGTTACATTAGATGTACAGTACATCAGTATTATAAACTTACAAATTGTATTCTTCTTGTCTCATAGTATTCTCTGTCATACATAATGAAGCAGCATTCTCTGTTAATAAAAAAAATAATTATGCTGGACATCGTCATATTCAAAGTGATTTTCTTAAATAAAATGAAGTAATTTTTAGTATAGTTTTTTTTATCTTTTTTCCTGCCATACTTCCAAATCATAAATGATTTGGTAAGCAGCAGTTTCTGAAAGACGGAAATTTAATTTTACTTTATGTTATGCTTTAAAGATTCTTGCATTGACTTGCAGTTTTGAAGATAATTGAAATATCATAAACTTTGAAATAATAAGTACATTTGTATTAATTAAATCAAAATAATTCAAATATTAGTACTCTAGTACAGTTGAGGTACAGATTTTTCTCTTTTAGTATAGATTTTTCAAAACCAAATTCTGGAATATGTTTCAAGAGTAAATAAAATCATCTTCCTTCCCATTATAAAAAAAACGAAAATATATCAACTTATTATCAGTTTCAGAATACTGAAAAATATCTCCATGAGAAACATCCAAATTTATCCTGCAACATACACAACCAACCATCCATTTCCATGTAATCACATCACGTTTGAATTAGATTAGAAGATGAGTAGGACATGGATTATTACATGCGATGATAGAAGTTGAGATACAAGATTTAATTAGGTTGCTATCTATCTGACAAACAGAAGAAGATATACTTGAATAAGGACAGAGGGGGAGGGGAATGGAAATGTGCAGTGAAATTATAATGGTGTGTTTCAAGGTGATTCCTTTGTTTCGTTACTGTTTTGAAGAATGTGTTTTTCTGGATATTGGAAGAGTTTACACTGACCTAGGTTTCGAAGTTCAATAGGCCTTCATCATCAGAGTGGAAAAAAGACTCTGATGATGAAGTTCTATTGAACTTAGAAACCTACAATTGTAGGTCAGTGTAAACTGTTCCAATATGCAGGAAAAAAACATTTTTTCGTTCGATAATTGTAAGAAAACCTGCAGTCCATTATATTTAATAATAAGATAAATTTTTTTGGTGAAGACAAAGGTGAAAAATATAACTGGCAGTTCTAATATGGTTTAACTCCTCAAGGTTGATACAACAATAAAGCTCAAATAATTTGTTTGTTAATGTTTTGCGTTTCAGTTTTAGATTTAGATATTGACTGCTGTTTTGTGAAATAATTTGGTATTCAAAATTTATTTGTCTCCCTCTATATAGTATTGTAATGTCTAATGTGGGAACTTGGCATCATTTTAGTTTTGAATATGAATATAATTAAAACACAGTCAGTTTGTAAGTTAGCATTTGTAATAGGTATATTGTAAATCAAAATATTTCTCGTTCGTTATAAAACTACTTCATAATAAGAACTCAATTCTGTGTATTATTTAGAAATTATACACCGACTGGAAAATGAATATATTTCGAAATTTTAAATCTAAATTTATGAAGCTATTTTGCAGAAGTTTGCATTTCAACATTCCTTATAAATAAATATGCAATTTCCAAATTGTTCAGATAATAAAATCAAGATCTATACCATTTTAAGCAATTAAAAATGCAACTGCAGTGATAAATGATATCTCAACCAAGGATATGATGCAACAAATCCGAATTCCTCATCAACACATTGTATTTTTATTATCATTTCGTATCGCTATTTGGTTCAGCAAATATTATAGTGCAGTTGATTAAAAGATATGAAATAATAAAATAGCATATAAAACCAGCATACAATGTTTCAAAGCTGACTCATAAGAAAATGCAATGGTATAATTATGTAGATATAAATGTTCTGATAATTATATTAAAGAAGCTCATTTAAAAAGATGATCCATTTTTTGAGCTATCATTGTACATCATAGCATTTTTTATTAATTATTGTAATAATATTAATTTTAACGAATTATGTTGCCATTATAATTATGGAAGGAAATTCGAATTTATATAACCAACATATTAACCATTATATTAATATACGGGGAAAATTAGTAATAACCACGAATCTCTGCACATTTCTTTTTATGACAACCAAACTCTAATTTTAATTACAATATCAAGTGCGAGGTACACATTTAACTTAACTAATAATAAAGATTGACACGACGATCTGATACTTTATTGACATACTGTTCATATTTACTTTGGACTTTGCACACACATGTCGACTTTTACGAAGGCACTGTTATAATACGGTATAATAAACTTAATCCGACTGTAGAATATTATTAGGCTCATATATTCGACTTAAGAAAAGCTTCATTATACGGGCTCGGTCATTCTTTTGTTAAACATTATAACCTTTGCTATGAAGTTTTCTGACATAATACATTGGGTAGAAGTGTAAAGCGTACTATATTTCTCGGCTGGTTTTATTTGCTTTCGCTGATTGTGATATTTATCATAGATGTATATTTAGTCTCTTGCAATGAAGTTTATTTTAGTTTCGAGGAGGATGTGCTGTTTAGATTGTGTTCATTTTCTGAAATAGAATTAGATAAAAGGGGTGGTGGGTTGCTGAAGTTGATTTAAGTATTTTCATACTTCTGAGAGTCATGGATTATTGTTCAAATTTTCTGGTATTACAATTGATTAATCTATAAATGAAACAAAAATTGTGTCAATATCTCAGCAATGTTCCTCCAAGCGCCTTTATCAGGATGATTAAATTTTATATCGTCTTGATAGATGTGATGGAACTTCTATGAAATATTGACAAAGATTTTGTTTCATTTATGGATTTATTAATCGTAAATACCACAAAACGTCACTTACTTATTATATACGGTAGTATATGTATAGCTATTAATCGTTTTAGATGACATCATCAAACTTAGATTTCAGTATTTTAAAAAGCGTTTTATTGATGCCGCATTCCATTTCTTCATTTTCTGACCTTCAAATACAAAATAATATACAATGAATCCAATAAAGGAATGGGTTTTTCCTTGCATTGTATGTTTTTTCTAGTTATGCCATAAAATAATAAAATATATATTGGAGAAATTTAAAACAAATTTTGAATGGATAACTCAAGGGATTTGCAGGTACCGTTGAAATAACAATCAATGAAAGTAATACATTATTTTCTTAGGGTGTAATACTGTATTTGCATATTTCAAAAAATCCTTTTCTTTCATAAAATGACAATATTCCATCACCTCATTGCGATTCTATTTTAAATATTATTTAGTAATTTCGTTTGTTCATGGTACTAGGTACAGAGATGAAATGGTATTGGAGATTAGACGAATGGTGTAATAAGCACACCATATAACTTTATTAATTACGGATATTAACAACTATATAATGCAATGCAGCCAATATACAGATAATAAGCCTTTAGAAAACGATAATGTTAAATGGTTTATTGTCATCTTCAAACATTTTTTTAATTGCAGAACTCTGAGCTCTTCATTTTATCCTATATATTTTCTAATTTCTTCAGCTTCAGCACATCTGAATAATATTTTAAATAAATGTACATACAATATGTATAGCCATTTATAATTTATTTAACACAGAAGTGCATTATTATTAAACAATAATTGCAATAATATATGTTTAAAAAATGCTTTCTTTCTATACCGTACTCTCATTATTTTGAACACAAACTAAATCGTCGAAAACCAGAAGTATTGTCTGCATTATAATGTCAATAATCTTATTAATAATTTACCTCACGAAGCAAACTTATAGTTTTCTAATACCGTAGACATAAGATGGGTTGTTATACATATTTCTATAATTATTTATAGAATAAATTCTTCTTCTTAGTTATTCAATCAGTAATGATGTACTCTAAAAGAAGTACTGTTTATGTATTAATAGTGAAACACAGATGAAATGCCGGAATTGCATATTTGTGCTGTATACCAATATATAAGGCGGATTCCTTGCAGTTTTCTTGGGAAGAAAACTTTGATTATATCACGACAAATGTATATTTGTGTAATACTTTTTAGATTTGACATGAGTTGTTATATATAAAGAACTATCTTACCTGGTCCAAATCGATCTCTCCAGGCCATCGGGTTGTTCATTAGCCCCTGTAGACTTGGCCAATAAAGTGCCGGTCGTGATGCGAAGTCTGCGAGGGTCGGTTGCTTTCCTAGGCCGGCGGGATTGAAGTACATCCCGGCCGTTGTAACGTTGAATCGCGGGAGTCCTGTAACACCCATTTGGGCCAGAGTAGTCTGTGGTGGCCGGCTTAAAATATGGTCTATACCGTGAGGTGTTGCAATTAACGATGACGATGTACTTGCAGCTAAGGAATGTGGTGGTAACGCACTTGCTGCCGCAGCGGCTTTAAGTCCTGCCGATGTTTGATGCGACCCGGGGTAAGTCCCGTTTTGTAACATTGCCGTTTTCATTTCTGTCATTGTATGTAATGCCGCTAATGGCGGGCTACCGAGGACGAAAGCACTGTTTCTCGACGCAGCGTCCATGTTTATGTTGAAAAAAGATAACATCTGATTATTAGCAGCGGCCGCAACTGAAGAAGCAACGCTGTTTGGCGGCGGTGTAAAATCCAACATACTGCTTACCGGTGAAGGAGACGGCGTACCGCTCAGAGACGAAGGTTGCGAATCGTCGGTAGCCACGATGACCGATTAAAAATCGACAACACCGAAAAAACTCGAACACTTTCGGGAGATAAATAACACACGCGGCGATACTCAGCGATGATGCTCCTACCCACTTGACCCGCTAAAGATTAACGAAGTGCCAACAACTTCAAACCGTTTTACTACGGGAAATAAGCAACAAAAAAGGAGGGCAACTATTCGACCATCAGAATTGATGAGACTTTGATTGGGCTGAAGCACGGAGCCTGTTGCTCTTCCCGCGCTCTCATTGGCTAGAGAGAAAACGTCAGCAAATCGAAGCGCCGAGTTCATTGGTGGGCAAAATGGCTTCTTTCCGCCTCCCTCCCCTGAACTTGTCCCGCTTGCCAAAGTGTTTTGAAGCTTGTTATTGGCCGCTAAAGAAAATAGGATCGAGAAGGGGGGTTGAAGGGGTCGGAGTGCATTATGCGGAGGTTAGAGGTGAACTAAAAGAATTTTTTGATGAGTGGCTAAAAAAGAATAGAAAGTGTATCAGATCTTTTATTCGAGAATGAAGCCATTTTCAGGTTTGTGATTTTTTATTCATCGAATAAAATGTTGTTTGCCTTTAAAGTTTCGTTTCATTGGTCTTATTTTTAGTCATCAACTTTTTATCATTCTTATATATTTTTTAATTATGTGAACAGCTCGAAATTTAAAATGAGTGAAAAATAAAAATGTCATAGTAAAAACTTTATGAAGTCATCATAATTCATTACATTTTGTGATATCCAAATGACAGTGTATTCTATTCTGTTTGAAATCGAAAGAAAAAATGGAAACTTTCATGATCATAAATTCGAAGTTCAAGAACGCCGTTGAATGTTTTATAGTGCTAAGTAATACAAATGAAAATCTAATTCTGTTTTACTTACTTTCTAGTCCTTCTTGAGAAATTGATAGCTATCAAAATTTTAATCTTATTTATTATTGCAAATATCAATGAAGTCTTCCTATCTTCATCAATTCATGAATGAACCATGTTATTTTATGATGTAATCAGGAGCTATGGAAAAGTTAAAATTTGTGATCGCTCCTCGGGCACCGACATATAACCCTCTATAACCGCTGTTTAAATTGTATTCTCCAATAAAATATGGAGCAGTGGAATTGTAAATCATTTGTTTTTCTTCATGCACTCTTGCGGCTTGTTCGAGATCATCTTCAAACCTCATGGTAGGTTAGGTTAGCTTTACTGATCCAGCAGATTGTTGATTAACTTGATTTATTGACATGTTTCGGGAACTTTGTTTTTGTAGATTTTGAGAATGGGACGATGTTCCCGAATGGGAAGAATGGGACGATGTTTTCTGCCGGAATGGTCTAAAGATATTATTTTTTATTATATCTTCTTCCGTCAAATGATTCGGTTACCATTTGTGAGTAAATTGATATTAAATGTATATATCTTATCATAAAAATGTATTTATATCAAGATGAACGGCTCTCATTTGTAAATTTGGATATATACAGGAGTCTTCATTTTATAATGCTGATCCTCTTAAAATAAATATCACTAAATGTAAAAATAATATCCCGATTTTTTACACCACCATCAAAACTAAAAATATTATCTTTAAATCCTCTGTATTAAATAAACCAGTTATATCCTGGACAAAGACCAGCTTAAATTGCTTCAAATTATAGCATACATAAATACTGCATGACAAGGCAAGATTCAAATATAAACATACAAAATGCATATTAGTAATCGTTAGCAAAGGATATACGAAAATGATACAGCAGCATCTTTTGAATAATTTTGTTAAGTACATGAATGTGCATGGTTCCTTGGACATAGAGCGGATAATAGGGCATTTAAGGCCGCTTAATATCATTTGCAAGGAATATAAAGCTTGAGTAAATATCTCTTTTTTGTTGTGGATGTGTCAAAAAGGAATGAGCACGTTTATGCTGATATCATAGCATGATGTGGTTCATCATGTTTTTTTTAGAATGGAAAGGTATAAACGCTGATTTCAATTTTCAAAACACGCAGAAATAAAATTACAGGAACTGCATTTTTTGGTAACCAGTGATATGTTTGGTTCATGATTTCCGGTTTATGATTATTATTTTGATTTTAATATTGCTTCCATGAACCCCAAGTTGATATATTTATAAGAAATCAATAACAAAGAAATATAAGTACATAATAACCAAGTAGTAGCATTTTTTTCACGCAAAAGGTACATAATTTTGTTATAAAACAAAAAATTACTGCTCACTATACAAATTAATTAATTAATGGAATGGAATTCAGAACTATTTAAGCAAAGTAATCTGAAGTGATATTATATTATAATACAATACATTTGATTATCACAATATATTAAAATTATGTTAGAATATTTGATCTTTTGATGGTATAATGTCATGATCAGCACTCGAAATTACTAAAGAAATCATAGATTAGAATCTAAATCCAAAACACTCTGTTCTTCAGAACTACATTCCAAATCAGTTGAAAGCCACGGTTTCCTATACACAAGTTTTTCATGTCACCTGCTTTCTACTAGCCTTTGTTTTGCATAAAACAGAAAAATAAAAAATATTTAGGAAATCATAAAATTCATAATACTATATGACTTTAAAAATCAGGAGAAATCCCAAGATCTAAACACCAAATTCGCTTCTCGTTACCATCAGATTCAGAACATTAATTCGGCGAAAAAGTGAAAGGAACCCATCCTCGTTCCTACCCCTGCACCCCCTCCCACTCTTTTGTCCCCCCTCCCCCTCTTGTACCACCACCAAGTGCTCCTATGAGACGTAGCTTTAATCAGGCTTTTCATTACTCTGATGAGTGTTAAATTAATTGACGTGGCGCAAAGGCGAAGAGTAGTGGGCACAATTTAATATATTGGGATGGGGTGGGGTTAGGGGGGTGGGGATTTTTGTTGCGATATTTCATCCCCTCCCAAAGGTCACAGGTTAGCAAGCTTTTTGAAATTTGATTGTTTTCTCTTGATGAATTTTATTATTTTTATTAGTGCTATTGTGTAGCTGAATTTCTGTTTTCAGATGATACTAATAAAAAAAAGATATTATTTTGTACTGTGAATTGGTGTCGATACATACATTCAATAAAAAGAAAGTCACTCTCCCTTTCCCAATATTTCTCTTTTAGAACCATAGAAATAACGAATATTACTCTACCATAGATTGTTATCTTCATTTAAAGGGGTATTTTTTCCTGCGGGAAGCTATATTTTCCAACACAGCTTAGCAGTCTCTAGGGAAAGCGAGTACAATAGAGAACAAAGAAAGTAAAACGTGTGTTGGAAAAGATGGGCTCCCCTCTGGAAAAAAATACAGGTTTAAGTTTTATCAATTGGAATGAATAAATATTCATAGTTTCGATAAATACAAGTTTCAAATGAAAGAGGAATTGATTAGAAAAAAATTATAGTTTCCATTATCATCTTCATCATCATGAGCATATACAAAATATGAGTTTTATTAGGTATTACAACATAAACATCAATATGGAAAATAATAAATATGCTGTACAAAGTAGGAAACACAAAATAATAAAAGTACAATGCAAAGAAAGAAAACAGAATCAATAGTATATACCCCTCTCGCAAACAAAGGACATAAACGTATTTAAGAAAATTGACGTTTCTGACAGGAGAATTTTTTTTTACATTGGCAAGCAGTGGCGATCCCTTTGTCCACCCTTTTGTTAGGGGATTAAAACTGCTCAAAATGTGCTAAATACATTTGGGTTTTATGTTTGCTTGCGACGTATACACGTCAGCACTAACAGCAGTAGCAAAAGAAAAAATCAATTCAAAATGTTGTTATAATTTAAATTATAATTCAAAGTTTGTCATTCACTTTGTGATTCTCCGCACCACTCCCTAAAATGATAAGAGAGCATCAGGACAGCAGTTTATACCCCCTTTATCCCCCTCTTCTCTCCCCCCTCAGTTCTCCTCTGTAATACAGCTTGATGAAATCGGGTCTCAATTGAATTTATTGGCCTTTAGCTATTGTTTCCAGGAAAAGGAGACAGTTTCGAAACTCTAGTTATATCGCTGCCTCGTCGTTGGTGCTGTATTATATGATACGAAATCATTATTGCTGTTTTTAGGGTTTATAGCTTTTTCACTTTTTTATTATCTGCAGTCGTCGGAGATTTTTTTGATGGAGAAGAGATCATCTTTAGAGTTAAATGATTATAGAGAAAGTATGAAGAGAGAGAGAGTGATTATAGTTTCATGTTTCATCATCAACATTATTAGGATCATGGAATATTTGTAATTATAATTTTGTTCAGTATAATGATCATTGTTCTTTGATCATCATCATTGTTCGATTAAAAAATATTTCAAACCTTTTTGTAGAAGACCATCTCTCATCAAAAGGATTTTCCATAATATATTAAAAGATTCATATTTTGAAGTGATAACTTTTGAATTTATATTTTTGTGCCTTTTCAAATGGAATAAATTAGATCTGGGCATCTGGTATGTGGCTCGAACTCGCGTTTGAAACTCCTTGCAAAACTTGGTGGAAAACTATTCAAATATTGCCAAAACAACTTGTCATTCAAAGTAATGTAAAAATAATTATAATGATTTTATCTGTTAAGTCACTGTAGTTCCATAAGGATAATTAAAAAAATTATAAATATGTTATTAGTAATATGAAACCTGATTCTTTTCACAAAGTATTATTTAATATTTTTAAATTTTCGTAACAATATCGTCATTTATTTTAAATTAAATTATTAGAATCTTTGCAGAGAACTATATAATTATAAATGAAATGTTTTTACCTGACTACTTTGTATTGGAAAAAGATTCTTG
>JAQIWE010003074.1:0-12234 GCA_034698565.1 Campodea plusiochaeta | reverse complement strand
CAATCATAAATAATCTGTAGCCTTGCTTAGATAGCTTTTTTTTTTTTTTTTTTTACTTTTTTTAGAACTTCAAAAATTCCATCTATTTCAAAACATGATAGAAAAATATATTTCTGGTTACCAATACATTAACTTACATTGAATTAAGTTCAAATTAAGTTGACAAATTAAGTGATATATTATTTACGTTTAATTTCGATTGAAAAATACTTATAAAATAACTTATTGCTGAGATTGTTACAATTTAGGTGTTCAAAATTATTTATTGAAAACGTAATGATTTCAAATTTTGTAACAATATTTTTCTACCATTATGCAAAACACGTGAGTGAAATTTTATTTCCGATAAAAAAAATTACATAATATATACAGACACTATCCGATAGTTCGCACTTCATACAGAGAATACGAACTTATTGCAACGCCTCCAAGCTATTGATTTACAACTACTGATAAAAACACGGAATCACGATTTAGTAAGCTGTTACGATCTCCCATTTTCTTAATTAACGCCTCCTTATATCCCAGAAATCTAATCTAAATGATTTCATTATTAATTAAGATCGAAATTACGGATAAACGTAAGACGATAAATTCAGAAAAATGAAATACTGGAAGTTTCATCGTCGCAGTGAATTAGCTAATCTTATGAAAGGGTTACTTGCAGCTAAATTGCCTTCCCTGATATTATAACATAATATTAGTCCTCTTGATATAAATAAGCCATATTATTTTTTTTACCTCACAAAAATCACAGGTTGTGGAGTATTCACCTTAGAAAATGCAAGAAAATAAGCTGTAAGATATAGCGGAGCAAAGCGTGGCCTAAAACAAGACAACTGCTGATATATAAATAAAATGATTAATTTGCATTATTTTTAAGTCAGTTTTGTTACTATTTAATAGATTTGTGTTTTTCAGCGAATAATTTGCATATTTTCTCAAGGCAGCGAAATTAAGCAGGTCGATTTGTGCTACCTTGTGAAAAATCTATTGTCTGTATAAATAGAAATATCGCTGGATCCGTTGGGTAAAAAAATGTCAAACTTTTTGCAAAAATTCTTTAATAATATGTACAAGAAAATCACAGAAAATCGGAAATTCATTATCTGGAAGTAACCCTTTAAACTCTTTTTCTCCTGTAGATTCTGTTTCCTAAATGGGGTAAGATGCGTTCTATATGTATTGCTGTAAAAGGATGTGAATATCAATCAGATGAAGTTAAAGAAGCTGTTGAATTACTAATGGACAATTACTGTGGTGGAAAGAAAGTAATAGCTCAAACAATGACAGAAATATCACCTCAGCATCATAATTTAGTTTTTGGACAACATAAAATTAGACTACAGCTTATTAAACAACGTACGGACACAGAAATTATGGTAATGGACGCAAATGACCCACAAATTCCTCTTATCAAGAAAAGTAATGTGGTTATTATGGGAACTGTTCAAGGTGTACATTTGGCCAAGCAGTTATTACTTGTAAGTATATAATCATACAAAATTCAATTTGGATTTGTAGAAGCTATTTAAAATTATTTAAAATGAGGAATGTAATAGGAAGAACAACTTTTCATGTTGAAGTTCAATAGTATTGTGAAACAGATATGTATTAATATATCCATATTTTGTCCGTTATAAAAAATAGAATAAGGAAATTAGTCTACATAAAGTTTTTTAACGAGCTTAACATGGCTATATTAGTTACATTTTGTTATTTATTCATTTTGCTTTCTTATTGACATATTCATTGTATCATTCATACTGTTATTTCATTCAACTTCTTAACTCGTTTGGTTTTACAAATATGTTAAATTATTAACAATTTATTCAATTAATAATATAATTATATAAAAATCATCCATTGTATTAAATCCGACGAAGGTCATGTAAATATAGTGTCTGTTACCACCCATGTATTTATGGTCTTTTTTATCGATTCATACAAAGTAGAAGTTTTGTTTGGCTGATTACGTAAGCATTAGCGACACGATATTAATTATTCTGGTAGAAATGATTAACACATAGAACATTAAAGAAAATATCACGAAAGTATGGAAGTTACACTATACATTTACCAGATTAATTATTTTTTGATTTTACTACTGATTCTTGTATTTTATTTCAAATGGTATATTAATAATGCATTTTGAACTATTCTGTGAATCTGCATGATGATAATAGTTGATGAGAACGAAAAATGATAGTGACAGGAAGGTGACAGCAAAAAATTGTATATTTTTCCTTTCAAGTAACATTTCGTAAATCTAATTACTTTACTTTATAACTCTGATTTCACTTATTTGTGCTGTGATTTTTTTTTCGTTCGCAGTTGCTGAATAATTTATAAATTTTAAAAAAATATTTCTCTTTCGTAAAAACACTTCTTCAATCTTCTGGTGTAATCCAAAATAATTTCCTAATATTATAATTATCTTGTATTGTTTCAGGGATCTTTGCCTTTGGTATTAATATTTGACCTTCGTGAAGATTCGGCAGAAATTGATGAAATGAAATTGAAAGATATTCAAGATTCATTGGACGTTGAAATTCGTGTGAAACCGAAAGCCAAACAGTTAACAAAATCAGTTATCATCAGAGGTGTGGAGAGGAATGCAGGTAGAATAATTGTTTTTATTAACATTATAGGATATATTAATTTTGTTTTAGAAGTTCTATTTTACATATCATACACTATACCACTGGATATTGTTATAGGAGTACTGTGTTACTCTGTATTCTTGGAGTTATCCTTCAATAGGCCTAGGTAAATTCGATAAAAAAAAAATATTATCGTATTTTTATTTTGTTCTTAATAACTAGTAATTATTTCAGTTTTCGAATTTGCTTGCAAAGAAAGTATAATTATAAAATGTATATATAATATTGAAATTTTCCAATTTTATTTTTTGAAGCTTGCAACTCAAAATAAAGTTATTGATGCTTTTTTGTATATCGTTTGATAATCACTTTATAGTAAACTTGAAAATTTACGGATATTTCCTGTTTAATTATTGAGATAAAACCCCAAACACCAAGGAAAAAAATATGAATTCTCAATTAGGAGGCTTCCACATATGTTTACAATCATTTTTAAATAATAATAGGTAAAATTAATATTTTGGCAATCATTCTTTATGCCTTTTTCCAATTAAGAAACTAATGGATTCAGACACAAGCTATAGGTCGATAAGCTCTGGGGTCACGTATTGTTACGATTATGTGCTATTCACTTTCAACTTATATTACGTATAAACAAGTACAGTATCTTAATTGTATATTCTTTTTTTTAGGAAATTTGTATGACGCTAGAAGAAAATTGTTAGATCTCGATGAAGACGAATTCGTAGCTTGTGTACCTGACGCATACAATCTACCAGAAGTAAATGCAGTATTTGATACTTCTGTATGTCATTTACCATTCCCTGCAAATACAACATTAACTCAATCACCATTGGCTTCACCATTAACATCAACATCAGTATTATGGTCACCATTTCAACAACCAGGATCTCCTATGCAATTATTAGCTCCTGTTTCACCAGCTGCATTATTTATGCCACCATTTTCAAGTAGTTTTAAAAATGCACTTTATCCACCACATGCAGGATTTAATCCTGGAGGTTCATTTACACAACAAACTATTCCAAATACAATGTTTGCTACATCACCTGTTCCTTCACCTGTACCATGGAAAAATAGATTTGCTATGTTTCAACAACCTGAAGAAAACAACTGTGAAGGTAACACACCTTATTTAATGTTTCTTAATTTAACTTGTACACTCCACATTTAACTTTGAGATTTCTTTTGAAAGGGAAATATTATCATGTTTATAAATTTTGTATCTTGTTCTATGTTTGAAAATGACTGTTACATAAAAGTCGAAATATTACACGAAGAAAATATTGGTCTTTATATTATTACTCCATTTTCACAATAACTTAATCAATATTAACTTATACAGTGTATAATCCTTATAATAACAGATGTCGCAGTATTTTGTATTAAAGATTATAGTGCTTAGAATTTATAATTAAACTGATCAATAATAATTCCTAACATCTTGAACAAGAAAGGTGTAAAAAATCTTAACGGAAGTAAAATATTTTGAAACAATGGTGTTCAGTTTCTTTTTGTATTACTTTCAGAGACGTACGATATGTACTTAATAGTACAGAGACCCATACTCATATATCTTAGTGTTAGTATTTAGTTCTTCTTTATCATCATAGAAAAGTCATTTACAATCAGTTCTGCGCGCAATGACCGTTTTCAATATATAAACTGATTTCGAAATGAATGTATCTAGACGATTTGATACAAGAGAAATGGATAATACTATTTCAAAACTGAAATTTCGTAATGATAAAATAATAGATTTATCGAAAGATGAAAAAAAAAGACTGCTAACTTAGTATAATTGAGAGATGGCTATCCTTAATGCTGAGTATAATTTATACTACTGATTACTAATCATTAATTTGCACCAATAATATCGTATCTTTTCTATCCATTTGTTTCAGCACCAGCAACTGCTAGTAATAGTGCTACTACGAGTCCAGGTAGTAACAGTCCATGTGATTCACCATATCCTGGATCAGTTACTACAGAATCATGGCAAAATGGATGTTCTGGAACTGAAGTGAATACTACATATACTATATATCCAAACAGTGTATGTAGTGGAGAATCAACTGAAAGTAGTAGTAGTGGTATAAATGATACGATAAATATGTCTTTAGCTAGTGATCGTAGAGCACCTGGATATGAAATGAATCAAAGGAAAGTTACAAAGGGATATCATGAAATGAAAGAAAAAGCCTACAAAGGTACGATACTTTTTAACATAGCCTTATTATTAAATTGATGAGTTGAACTGAATTACGAGTCACTCATAGTTCACCCAGTGTGATTTACCATAGGCTCACCAAAATATCACAAAGTCAATTTTTATTTCTGAAATTGATTTAAAAAATGCCTTTGCCTTTTTTGTATACGATTGAAATATTTCATACAAATCTTACAATATTAAATTTTTGAAACAAGAAAATTGAAATTATAATATGATCATTACACGGGGTAACTCATTTCAGGAGGTCACTTGGAAGTGAGTGGAGGTCAAGGTGGACAATTTTTTTGAGTGAGTTACCCCTCGGATCATTCCATGTGAGACTCAATGGTCACTGCAACATAATGAGTCATTTTGGTGATTACGTCTTTCTGGGATATTTAGTCATATATCTCCTGGGCAATAATATGACTCTTTCTATCTCTAGTTATAACATATGATCGTAAATAATATTACTAATATATTCAATCATAACAATCTATTGTAATGGGAATGAAGATATTTCCATTATTTCGCTACATTTCATTTAAATATTTTAAATCTTCATTGGACTTTTCGGGAATCAAGAGTAAGATTTTTGGAACTTTAAAACTGTAAACTAATAACCAGATTTAAAACCATTATTTAACAGAGATTGTGAAGATTCCCGATTATTTTTAAGGGGAGTCTTTTGAGATTCTGGTGCTGTTTAGATATTATTCTGAATTATATATAGAAAACATTTCGAGAATCGTACTGTAGAATATAGAATGAGATTAAAAGAATTTTATGTAATGCCCTTGCAGATTAAGCAGCATTTGAAGTCGGAATTTTCACATCGATAATCTATACGAATTCACAAATCTTGAGAATATATATAGAAATGTTTTACGTTAGTCATTCCTATCGTTCAGATATCTCGTTACTGCTATCGATTGTGTCCAGCAGATCACACTTGAAAGAAGTCTTTGATCCATCTTTACGAATATTGAGTACAATATTACCCTATATTATTATATTGTAGATTAGTGTTAATGCAAAGTAGCGTGGTTTAGCAAATAATAATTTATATATACTACGGAAAATTTTATATATTAATCATCCTACAATAATTTTTTTAAATGTTAATTTTTTTCCAGCTATGCATAAAGACCCTGTACCAACAGAGCCCAGGACACCAACGACTAATTGGGTTGGTTATGGATTCAGTAAATCAGTACCCGAAGCAGAAGCAGCGAAAGTTTTCAAAAAGGTACTTCAATTAATATAATTATTACACTCAAGTATTGAATTCATTAAAGTATTAATTCGAAAGAAATTTAAGCAAAGCTCACAATATTAATTTAAATAACCTTTGATATTCAAATTAATATTGTGATCTTTGTTAAATTTAATTTAAATTAAAAATTCATCCGTAACTGATTAGTCTATATTGTTCATTGAATCATTGTGAGCTTAAAACAGTCAGAATAGTTTTTGAATGAATTCAGTTTTTCTTTTATATTTTAAGTACAGGTGATAATTATATATAATTTAAAGAAATATTTTTTTGTGAAATGAATAACTTATATAGAAATAATTCTTAATACAATACTAATTGTATACAAAACTTTACAGAACATTTTGAAATATAGGCCTATGTGTAAATTTGTTAATGGCTGAGTTATTATTAACATTTTTTTTCAATGATTAATTCTAATCCACCTAACCTTGCTTTAATTTCAAGTGAAATGAACCAGTATTATTTTCTGTTTTCAGGATGGAAAGGATAGTAAAGTCCAGACCAATCTTCACGCTGTTTTGGATTTATATGGACTTGGTAAATTTTTGGATTTATTTGAACGTCAAGATATTGACCTACAGATGTTTTTGACCCTCACAGATGAAGATCTTCATGAAATTGGAGTTTCAACGTTTGGAGCAAGACGAAAGATACGAGCTGCGATCTCAGGTAATATACTAACTTCAATTGAAGACTGTGAGAACTTATTGGAAAAAATATATTGTACTGTATAATTATTATTCTATTGTTGTAAAATGCATTTAAAGTTTGACGTAAGAAGATATAATAAAAATAACATCTTTAGACTCTTCCAGCAGATTGTTGATTTATTGACATGTTTCGGGAACATCGTCCCATTCTCAAAATATACTGCAATTATTATTGACTTGTATTTATCACATGATTGGAGTACTGTTTAATGGATAAAACTCAAATGTATTGCTGTATTATTTTTATTATATCTTCTAACGTCAAATGTTAACATCCAGCACATCATCATGAAAATTTATGCATTTAAAGTCTTGGCTGAAATACCGATAATACTCTATATTTTCTTTGTGGATTTGATACGTCTATAAGCAAAATATGTTAAACATAAATTAACCACCTCTCAGAAATCAGATAATTATATATAGTTTTCGCGATTTTAAATTACAAAAAACAGTTTTGAGGAGGGAATGATGGTCTTCTCCACCTCACTGAATTCTGAAAAATCAGTATACAGTGAAATTTCAAATTATATTGATATTAAACTAAACGCTGTTGTATCTTCATTATGGTAAATAATAATTAAGTTGTACAAACAAAAATATAGGGCGCGATTAAAAAGAGAAAACTTGTTAGGGGCTAGCTCGAAATTAATAATTTAGTGTTTCATCTTATATTGATTTAACTAGTCTAAAAAATCATAATTAATGTGCTGTTTTATTTCAGAGTTACGTGAGAAAGGAGAACTGAAAGATATTCTTCAATGATCACCTGCAACGACTCAACAGTGCTGATTGTCAATTCTTTTCATCTTTATTTATAGTGCTTGTTTATAATTATTTAATTTAATGTGTTTATTTATTTTGCATTTGGGCAATTATTTAAGAAATGCTGTAATTAATTGGTTTTTAAAGAATCCGGCCTGGTGCCGGGATGTTTGCTTTTTTTCTGATTATTCTAGTTCCATTACTTCGAATTATATAAATATTTTTAACACTTTTTTTTGCATTTCTTTTTTTTTTCTTCTTTTACTAATAATAAAAATATCTATGATGTACTTTTTACTTCACACTATTTCTTGGAAGTTAATACAGTTCAAAGTTTGAAAATATTTCCGAGTTAGGTATGTTTGTGATTTTATGCATACAAATTTTTGTGTGTAGTTTGTTCTTCAATATTTTTATTTGAAATTCTTGATTTCTTTTCTGAATTTGTGGAACTGGCTTGGGAAATAAAACTATATTATGAAATGTTGGTGATAAATAAATATATACATAATAAGTCACTGTTTCATTTTCCATTTTACTTTTCAACCAATTTTTTATGTGAAGTACAATCAGTAATAAAACTTCACTTTGAAATAATTGACAGAAAAGTAATTTCTCATTATGCAATATTTGTAATAGAAGACTACAGAAAGAGCAATATAATTTATTACAATGAGAATTTTTTTGTTCAGATATCCTCTTGCTTTGTAATTGACTTCATCATTTTTATGAAAAATAAAATACTTGTAAATTCTGCTAAAATCAATATTTTATCTATCCTCAAGTTTTATAATTATTTATACAAAGAATATCTCATCAAGATATTGAATGTTTAAGAACTTGATATTATAAGGCATTTAAAATGGTGATTTTAAGTAAATAAACTTGAGGATGAGTTTTTTTTTTGCAATAAATTAAATAATTTTACTACTGACTGACTGTCCCTTTACCAATCATTTTTCTACCATAAGAATAATAAATACACAAATTTTAATCTTGAATTAATTCTTTATTAAAAAGTATGTATTCCCTGGTATATACGAACCAGTAATAAACTTAAGAAACACAACAATAGCTGCCCAAATTCTATTTTTACACTCGTAATGATTTGTAAGAATATCTGAAGTTTATAGAGATCAAAACATTACAATTCAAATTATAATATACTTTGATAACTGTAACATTATACAACATTAGTTATTTAACAGTAAATAACATACCTAATGACAGTGGATTATAGAATCAACAAATAATAAAAGATAAGAATAACATTAAAATATCACATTACTTATTAAAATAGATCACCAAGTGTAATTAAAAGGTAGAGAATTAGTACACTCAAGACTATGGCAGGAAGACTTTCAATCATTTTGAAAATCAATATTGCAGTATTTCAATAAATATCTATAATTATGTGACTCACAGACAATAACCTAAACTTTAATACAAAAAGAATACTAAGAGTTGATTGGCACCTTAAGTTGGCAACTATTATAAAAAGTACTTGAAGATAATTATATCAAAACTAAACAGATACTTCAGTTGTCTACAAGTAGGTAATTTGGCATTTCATAAATAAGTAGCTGCCATATATTTTAAAACAATAATAAAAATAATTCAACCATCTTTTCATACAGATTGTCAACTAAATGACTTATGTTTTAGAAGCAAATAAAAAATTAATTGTTCCACAAAACATAGCTTCATGAAAAAAAACTTTTGGGCTAAATTACGTCTCAAAACATTCAATTCAAAGTATTAGTAATATTTACGTATAACATTAAAAAAACATCCAGCAGTTGGATGAATTATTATAAACTAGCAGTTAATTCCTGAAGAATGGATTACACTCTACACTTAGATGTATTGTAATAATTTGTGAGGAACTACGTAGTTCAGTAAGTCTTAATAAATACATCTCCTAATTCCCTTACAAGTATAACAAAAATTAACAATAATCACAATAAATAAATTAGAGTATGTTTATGTTAGACTAAGCTCTATGAGGGAATTAATTAATATTAAAAATGCTTTAGAGATATAACAAATAAATTCATTCTATTTCTAAATTTTTCCGTGATTACTTGAATTAACATAACATGCAATAAAATAATTCTGTCGGAGCAATTTTAAAATCAAGAAATTAGACTTTCTTAATATAACATAAATTATTCTAAAATTTTACATAACACTTTCTAAATGAATTTGAGCATATCTGCCACACAGTATTGTGCAAAGCAATAGTGACATGACATTTGCAAAAAGCCATGCACACAAAATAAAAGTACTTTAATATTATCTTCATTTATTAATATTCAGTAATTGTAAAAGTACTGTAATTTTATTAAAATGGGAGAATTAATATAAAATTATTCTGAAAATTTATCCACCATTTAAATTTTTTTTACAATAAAATTTCCTTAGTAACATACTTTGAATGAAGTTTTCTGATTTCTTATAATAATATTTTGACTTCTTTCATGTGATATTATTACAAAAACCAGCATGAATCATAAATGTTAACAAAATAATTTAATGTAAGAGTTGTTATCGAGCAGTTTTTAGTCTTTTGGATTGGTTTGTATTTTTCTCATTCCATTTTTTTTTAAACTTTAGTTTTAGGCCTAATTGCTAATAACTGTAAATCAAAGTTATTGAAATTGCGTAATAAAAATGATAAATATAATAAATTTAGACTATACATACAGATTTCCTATAAAAATACATTCTGAAATGAAGCATTGTAATTTAGTCTAATTGGTCTTTTGATAAATATAATAACATGAGCAACATATACATGCAAGCATTATTAACTAAAATTGCATCAAACTAAAAACAAGTGTCATGACATGGCAAACACTAACAACACAAATGAGGAAAAAAAATATCAACAATAACAATAAGGATATAAATAAACTATCAGTCATAATGTTACAACTTAAAATAACAATAATAAAAATTTAAAACTGAAACTGACAAAGAGTACTTCAATGATACTCTTAATGATAATGAAGAAGATTTTTGATAACATTATTTAACAATAATATAATATTCTGCAAGCTGTAAAAAGTTTTCTTATTTATTTACAGGTTTTACCAGATTGTCAATAACTTCGTTGTAAGTAAAATTATCGCTTCACAAGTTATTTTTAAAAATAGTCTTCACATTTTGTGACATAGTAGATTTAAGTAAAAAGAATTGGGCATTGCAATAAATTAAACAAACTGATTCTGCTTTTGTTTTGAACAAAATAAGATTAGTGATCTACAAGTCTAAATCCCCACAAAGTAACTTTACGTTATTTCTACTATTTGTAAGGAATTGTCATCTTAAATGCTAATAAATAAAAATTATTAAACACAATGAAATAAATATGCAGTTCTTTCTATTATCTGAACTTATCATCCAATGTTGTAAAAGACTGTTTGAAAAAATGAGTTTTTGTTACAGTACTTTTGTTATCGTGTTCACAAATTTCATAAAGGCAAAAATTTTCATAGGTAATCAGTAGAGTCATTTGAATAAATTGAGTAATAATTTAAGCTATCGTTGTTAATAACAATATTTAGTATTTGAGTGCATCAACAATATTAAATATTTCTTGAAAGTGTGGTCTGTCATCTGGTAAATACTCCCAACACCTTAAAAGAAGTAGTCTCATTTCTTCTGGAGTGCCTTCAGGTGCTGACATGCGATATCCTAAGCAAAAAACAAATGTGAATTGTGCAATTAAGTATTATTATTTATTGTTTTACCTTTATCAATTTGTTCTCTAGCTTGTGTATTTGTTAATCCTTGATATGGTGTTTCTCCTTTAGAAAATATTTCCCATACTAATACTCCATAACTCCATACATCACATAAAGAAGTATATTTGCCTATAAACAAAAGTTAAACATTACTTTTAGTATGATGAAACCATGCACCACAAATACTAATTATATATTTGCCATTTAAATTGAGAACAAAAATCTTTGTTTGTCTGGGCAATATTAATTACTGTACTATTCTTGGATTAATAGTGATAAATTCATATAGGCTACTGTAAGTTCATAATAGTACTTTATGTATTAATTTGTATTTAGTACAGTAATGACAAAACAGTAATTGAACAATAATCGAAGGGCGTACAATGCAATGTTGATAACTCGAATTTCCGTTCTGCTCAACATGGAAACTAAATAATTGATTTATAAACATTGAATACAAAAAATATGATTTTTTCTCTACGGAGTAGCATAGGAAATCAAACTAGAACATCAAAATATACATAGCAAATACAAGATTAAGCAAACAATCTCAATTTCTAAAAAAAGTGAGTTATCAACATTGAATTCTAGGCCCTTCGCTGAAAAGGTTGCAAGCCTAAATAAAATATTTGAAATTCTTCAGCTTCAAACAACCCTAGGTTGCAAGTTGGAGACCTGTTTCAAATATTTATAATGTTTATTTTAACTATCACATTGAAATACATTACAGTATGTATTCTATTATAAACGTTTAAGATAAAATCCTTCATTTCTATTCTGAATAAAGTTCTTTGTTAATTTGTCTTGTATAAATATTTTTGTTGTTGTTGTTGTTTGACACGCAAGACTGCAACCCCGACGGTTACAGCCCCGCTGCGAGTGTTAAGGGAGGGCT
>JAQIWE010003073.1:0-12235 GCA_034698565.1 Campodea plusiochaeta | reverse complement strand
TGCTTTAAAGTTGTATCTAAGCCACTATTCCAATAGTGAAATACTATGTGTATACGAAAGCTAAAGGGAAGGACTATATACTCTTAAAAAATATATGTATTTATTGTTGTATCAACCGCTAGGAGTAAAACCATTTTAATATTAACATTGTATATTGTTCCTCTTTGCCTTCTCTAAGCAATGCTGTAAAAAAAATCTCTAACTCTCGAAATCTGAAGTGACGACACTTGCGATAACTCGTCTCGAGGCTACAGCCCCGCTTATGCATTCCCGCCACTCCAAGCCAACCAAGCTTTCATGTATTTCATAGTAGTGGCGTAGGCAAGGGGGGGGTCATAACCCAAATATGTTAAAAACAGTGAAAAAATGAACCTTAATTGTGAAAGATTATTATAAAATATCTGCAAAATTTGCTTAAAAATGAGTCGTTTTCACCTTATAATTTTTGAAAATTTTAGTCGTCGCGCTAACCATGGTGACGCTCCTTTTATGGTTTTCGACATTACTTTAGCATATCTCCCCCTTTCCAAAACCCTGCAACGCGCATGTTTCATTATTATCAAAGAAATCAAAACTATTGTCCAATACAACAAAAAATGAAATAATATTTTTAATTAAATTACTAGAAGCTTTGCAAAGGAATATATATTAAAAATGAAATATTTTTAACTGACTACTTTGAATTGGAAAAATAAATTAAGAACAAAAACAATTCGGCTCAAGTGGGACTCGAAGCCACGACCTCGGTCTATCCAGGACCGTGCTCTACCAACTGAGCTACTGTATTGAATCCGACAAATTTGTCTCATTCTTAATTTCACGTAATAGTTAATATTTCCAGAAAATATACTTACAGTGGAATAAAACGGTTTTATTATCAACAGCACACAATAAATTATATTATTAGTGAATATTGTTATCCAAAATAAAATAAACAACACTGTGGTTTCCTGTTTTTACATTAAAAAAAACGAACTATATAGGCCACGATACACAAACGTTACAAAGTTCTCAATACCTTGTTCTCAACTTGCAAAAGCGAAAATTACGGAAATACAGTGCTGTCACTAATGAAGTGTAACAAAATAATATCTTATTATTTAAATATTATTCGTAATAATTAATATTAGCGTCTGTATTATTGATAGGTTTATCTCATTATGTATGATATCAAGTATTCCACTATTATTTATAGTTTTTTTTTGTTGCACATCTGATGTATGAAATAATATTTTAATAAAAATATTTTTTTTGTTTGTAAGAGCTTCAGATAAATCCAACAT
The DNA here is from genome assembly GCA_034698565.1 of Campodea plusiochaeta. Taxonomy (NCBI): domain Eukaryota; kingdom Metazoa; phylum Arthropoda; class Diplura; order Rhabdura; family Campodeidae; genus Campodea; species Campodea plusiochaeta. The sequence continues at coordinate 10,952 of JAQIWE010003073.1, read as the reverse complement.
TAAAGTAAACTAATTCATAATAATTCATAACAAAAGAAGAGCTAAAGATCGTCTCAAGGAGCACAGGAGCATGACGGAATTGGGTCACAAGGAAAAATCTGCTGTGGCTAAACATGCTTTGGATGAAGATCACGATATCGATTGGGATGGTTGCAGTCTCATAACTCCGTCTTATCATTACAAGGAAAGATTTATTTTAGAAGCTATACACATTAAAATGCTTGGCGACAATAGAATGAATTTAGATGATGGTTTTGGAGTTCCTGGTGCCTGGCATTCCCTTCTGAATTGAGCCTTTCATTTTGATTTTTAAGATTATCATTGTTATTATTCTTTGTTTATATTCCCTGTTAACATTTTTTGTAAATCTATTTGCCTGATGACGGTACCACGTAGGTACTGAAATATATTGCATTTTTTGAAGAAAAGTGTTTGGATTCAAAACCCCTTTATTACAACTACAGTATGAATGAACCAAGAAGAAGTTTCCATCTACATAGCTGACTGTTTAACAAGAAACTAGTGACCTTAAACTACCACAGTTCTGAATTGATCTATTGAACTGTCGGTGGCTAGATTGATAGATTATTAATGACAATAAATTTCTATGTGGATCTGAAGCGCAGTGGTTAACGCACCAGCCCTGAAAGCTTGGAGACGTGGGTGTGATTCCCACTGGAAGCATGAATATTTTTTGTCATTAATAATTTATTTACTATGTAAGGTGCATGTCTATCTATTTATTTTAGTTGTAAGTTACCTTCATGAGCTCTGATATAATATCCTTGATTTCCTTTCTCTGGTGAATGTGGTACTTCAAGTACTTGCATTATTCTATCAAGTAAACCATGAATAACTTCAAAACCAGGACTCTTATTAAAGTTAACTGCACACAAGTGACGTTCATTACGGGCTCCAACATCTATCAGAAGAGGATAAGTTGCAATGGTAAAATAAAGTGATCGAAGTAAGGAAAGACTGATGCTAATATCGTTTCCCTTGTGCTGAAGGAAATTAGTTATAAAATAATGTAAACTTCAGTGTGCTCTGTTATAAAAAAAGCCATTTCTATTTGGCAAACTTTCCATTTCTTTGGCTGTTTAATTTTTTTTGAATAATATGCTAATAATAAAAAAAGTAAATGTAATAAAATAATAATATTTAAAAGTAAATGAATTTCAACTTTGTTATAAGCAGCAAAAGAAAATATATTTCTGTACTTAATTTAATACTAGAATTACCAAAAATGCTATAATTAATTAATTTTTAGTTTGATTGACAAATCACTAGTAGGCCTATACACAAACATTGAAGATTGAACACACTCCACCAGTATGTTTGCTATCCAGTAAATAAAATTCTATAAGTTTGATAAAATGTCAACACGGTAATTTACCTATGGGACTGGACAGCCAATTTTCTACTTTATGAGTTCTGATAATAGTATTTTCTATTGAATTATTTTATGATTTTTGAAAAAAAAAATAAACAAAATTGGTTCAGCCATTTTGGAGATACTGTACTACCACCTGAAATTCACAGATAACTGAGTTACCTGTGAACTTCTATCGCAAATCTCTTAGAGCTTATGACATGTGAACCACAAGACAAAGTTTGATTATTCTTTTTTTTAAAGTCTTAAAATGAATACATTTATTGAATAAAAACTTTATTGCAGAGCTATTATAATTACGTTGAGATCCAAAAAGTTACTTCACAGGTAACTCCTCTCATGTTGTTTTTTTACAAATCACCATTGTATCTCTTGAACAAAAACAGATGGGTGATAATTTTATACCAAATCCATTTCACTGTCCAGTCCCTTTAAACTTAAAGATTAAACCAGCAATTTTAAAAGTAAACTTTCCCTTACCTGCTTTTTCATCTTTAATGATGACATCAGCAACTTCAAACAGTTTAAGTGGTAATGGCATCTTCTTGTTAGCACTGATAGTCTTAAGCACACCTGGAAGTAACATTGTTCGACCAACTTGGAATTCTAATGTTTTTGGATTGGAAATATGAACAGCAGGGAGGGATTTAATGTCCTTACGAAGACGAGTGGAGATGTCATCTCGGGAACACTGGAAGAGAAAGTATTATCATTTAAATAATGGATTATGTACTCATTATATTCTTTAACAAAAATTATAATATATGGAAAGTTACATTGAATTTTATTATTTGAAAATATGCCCCATGCTCAAACTTTATAACTAGACTAATGAACTTGCAAACTTTTACTTGGAAAGTACCGGTAATCAAGAACAGAACATCTAAAGATCAAATGGTCCTTCAAGTTTCCTTCAACCCTTTAACAAAACTTAAATTTGCATAGCCTAGTTAAAAATGAATAGCAAATGATAATTTTCTACAGTTGATAAATCATGTGTTTATGCAGACTAGAATAAGACAGTACAAATCAAATAAAAAAGTTATATCAAAGATATAACAACAAGACATCAACTTCAAAGTTGAGTATTACTGCAACAATTATAATGACTTGTAATTTTTTTATAATGTTGGACCTAAAATGCAAACTTTAAAACAAATGAGTTTTTAAATCGAAACTGAACATTGTAGATCGTAATCATCCATAAATTATACTAATACAGCATAATAAATTTAATTGAAGATCATTCAACATAATGTACAATACAAAAGTTCTACTCTTTAGCTATCCATGCATTCTTATGGGATTAAAAAGCGAAAAGTGAACTCTAACTTCACACTGCTGTAAGAGCTAGAGAGTAACAAAAGCTAACTTACTAAAGAGAAAGTAAGAGCTTCAGTAAATCCTGCTTGAGCCAACTGTTCCCTTATTTTATCCGTTAACTTATTAAGTGGACACTGCTCAGCAATAGTACTAGACTTTGGTAATGTCTTCTGAATGTTATTGAAACCATAGGCAACAGCAGCATCTTCATAAACATCACATGCATGTAAGATATCATGACGAGATGGAGGAATGGATACAGTTAGTCTGTCTGTGTTCTTGTTTGATTCGGAGCTTGAAAGACACATCTTACTTAACAGAGAGGAAATCTCACTTGTCGACCACCTATAGCAGAAAAGGATGTTAGTGATTTATGGGAATATTAGAAAACATTTTTATAAATTTCTTTACTCATTATTCTCTTACCGGTATAAACTTATTTATAAAAAATGGTTAATCTCAAAGAAAAGGTTGCTTTATTATTTATCTTAGGCTAACAGACTTGTAGTTTTGTATCTTGTGATTGAAACACATTTAACTCAAATTCAATAATTTCTAAGAAAAAGTCCACACAATCCCCATCAACAAGTAATAACTTTCTGTAGCTGTATTTAGCATAATAATATATTATGTCATGTTTTGTGAGTTACTTTATTACTTTGCTATTTATTCAAATAAAAGAAATGAAAACTCAAGTTGATAAGCTCCCAATTGTAGGAAGACAGTAATTTTAGTTTATCAAAACAAACAACCTCTTGATTAGATGATTAGTTAGAGTGCTTGTTGCTTAATGAATACTGATTTACACTACGGTATGCTATGAGCTCAATTGATATCTATATTCAGCTAAAAATGCATGCCACAGATACAAATTGGAAATCAACTCTTACTTTACTCCAATGTACTTGTTGACCTTCTCTGTGAATATTTCTTCAGTTCTATAAGGTAGTTTAGGAAATATTTCTGTTGTGTTGTTAGCCCTGTCTTCAACTTGTACACACTCAACAGTGAATTGATCCTTACAATATTCACTGAACATACAAACCAATGTATCTAATACAATGTTAGCCTGGAAGTTAGGGAACATTAGGAATTGCATATTTATAAAGTTTTTCTATGGCTGCTTTTTATTATAATCTTGTGTATCATGGAAACAAATTTGAAAAAATTACCCTAAATTGTTAGTTTCAGAATTAAAAAGTAACGCAGAAATGAAGCAGATTATTCACATACAGCAATACAGGTACTATATAGAATGACTTATACCAATACAGCAATACTGTATCTCAAAAAGTACTTTCCAAACTTTCAAAACTTTTACCATTAAAACTTTTCCAGGAAGTCTACGCAAACAAACTTTATAAAAGTCCATTTGTTGACAATGTCATTTTAAAACTCATCATCATCAACTTTATACTATATTTCAGAGATTTTAGCATTTACTCTTTTCTAAATTTAACTTATTATCTCTAGCATGTTTTACATGTGGATTTATCTTAATTTTGACTCATTTGCTTTAAAAGTGTTACGCGTAATTTTTCAAAAATTCATATGAGATATGATCAAAAATTTTAGATCCACAGTATGTAAAACATAAGTTTACTAAAGGTACTAGTCTAAGTATTCAGCATTTGTATTTTTCAAACATATTTCCCTTACCTTGGTAATATCAGTTGCTGTTATTTCAATGAAGACATTCTTTGTATCTAAAGTAATTTTTGAATGTTTGCTGTTAATAATAGGCGGCATAGATAATACTCTATCCTTTGAATCATAGATGATTGGATAGACAGGACTATCACGGATGATATGCAAGTAATGACGAAGGTGAAGGTTTGTCTGTCAAATAAAGAAAACAATATTACATTCAGTAGAAATCATTCAACATACTGTATATATTAAAGGAACTGTGCAAGCTTTAGAGATGCGAACAAAAATTACACTGTGGTTTAAAAAAAACGAATTACTGAAATAATGTTTTTAATATGCAATTTCTCTATAATTACATCATGAGAACATTTTCTCTCCAATTTTAGAGCAATATTAATAAAAATAGATACAATTGTCTTCAAGGTCACAGATTTTCAGTTTCTATCTAACTCAGCCATTACTCTCTCAACTACTCTGCCAGTTTTGGTCAGATCGACTTAGCAAAAAATCCATATGTCATTATTTTTACCCTATTAAATTCAAAATTGGATAAAACATGGGGTACTAATGTGCCAGCCCAAATCTGTTGGAAGGTTTTAGACCCCCTTCAGTACAGTTGTTTTGAACTTTTTTAATTAATTTATTTTTATAAAAGGGTATTTTTCAACACAAAACAGTATAAGGGCCTACTTTGAGATATGTTCGGGCCCCCTACTTTAAAAAAAAAAAATAAAAAACGTTTTTATTGTGTTTTAAAATCGCCGAAAAGAAAACACGTTTTTTAACAACTTTAGCAAGTTTCGTCAAATTTAATGTGCTACTGCTACACATTTGATATAAAAGAATCTAGATGTATAATTTATCAATTTTCTTAAGTATGCACGCATAGGAACATTAAGCTAACTTAAATCACTTCTAAATTTTTTTTTAAATATGGCAGAAAGTTTTAAATCAACTTTAAACAGATTACTTCTACAGTTACAACTTCTCAGAGCTTTGATAACCTTCAGAGGGACAATAAATCTATCAAAAGTAAGATTTACAAGGAAAGAACACAGCATATCCCAAAGCATTTTTAGTATATATAGAGAATAGGTATCATGTTTCCTAAATATTTTAAATGCATGATAGAATAAATAAAAGGCAGAAAACTTGGTATAGTCCGTTCACAAACATTATTTCCACCGGCAAAACAAAACGGTGGGTTTATCCTTGAGAAAGGTGATTAAAGCCGGTGAAAATAAAATAATTTTTGTGAATACACTATACAGCAGGTATATTTTTCATATTTCCACTTACCGAATACAACTCCATCAATCCTTCTGCTGTATATTCCTTTTCTTCCGTGAGTGGTACAAACTTTATATCTTTCGGAGGTTTAGCATTATAATAGAATGGTCCCTCTATACTATCCAAATCATGAGTACCAATAGAAACTACAGTACGTTTCCTACATAAGTTTTGATGTAACTTATCCTGTAAGTCAATGAAACTCTTGTAGATATCCTTGTTGAAGTGAATGTTACGAAGAACTGCTGCTACGGCAACGGGACGAATACGTTGGGTCTGGAACGGTCAGGAAATCATACATAAGGAATTTAAGACTTGGATCAGTACGTCTTATAAAGATTATAACAGAATCCCATAAGAAAGTCTATTTTTCAATAATAGTTACAATTAAGACTAGAAATTAAAAACAAAAGGAAATGGAACAAATTTCATACTGATCGTGAAAAAATTTAGATGATAAGGAAAACTTTATTCCAGTGGATGAAACCTTCTTTTTATACAGAGAGAAATATTGTAATTCTGAGTGTAACTACACAATACAATATATTACCTCAGGTAGAATGATGAGCTTTTGGATCTTGTCACTAGGTGGCTTCACTGCTTTGTAAACTGGAATTGGCTTTCTGGAAACAAAAATGATAAAGATTACTATGAGTCTATGACTATGACATATTTCACAATACAATATTGTTCACATTTAAGAAATTGTTATATTAACACACAATAATTTACTGTAATTATGTTAATAAAACAGGTTACCAAGAACATTAACTTTCAATACTATACAGAAAAAACATATTTTCAAGTTAGATAGCAATGTTAACATTTAAAGAGGTCTATTATCTTGAAATATTCATGAACAAGTCAACAAAGTTGTGTTATGCTAAAAATGAATTAATGATACAGAAACTTCAAATTCATTCATAAACTATTAAAGCAAAGATGTCAGAGGCAGTAAATTTACTCTGGATTATTAGATAATAAAGTAATTTGTAAAATATTTTACTCTTATAAACTATCCGACAATGAAATTAATACGAGTACAAATAAACTTGTTTTTTTCTCTTACTTTCCAAGAAATACTAGTAATCCCCTTGCAATTCCTTCCAAGCATAATAAATCATATCTATTAGCTGGAACATCTATCTTGTAAATAACATCTTCTTTACCTGGTTCATCTTCACGTGGCTCTGTCACCTGAAACAATCACAGACTATATTGAAGTCACAGGGGGTAAGAAACATTGAGTGAAGTAGGAAAACTTATAGAAAAAGTTTGTATGTTAAACTCTACAGAAAATAGTAAATGTTTCTATTTAAATAAATGCAATGGCGCATTTAATAAAATAAGATAACCATTAAACTAATAAGATAGCTTTAAATTAATAAGGTATAAAAATTGTAATAAAAAAATAGTAAAAATTAATAAGGTAGTCATTAAATAGTTTCAGATTCAGTCATATGAATTTTACTTATAAAACAGGTATAAATATTGTATACCGGTACTATGATCTACGAAATGTATATAGTCTAATATGATAATTACCTTTCATATCCACAAACTGTGATTAGGCCTACCAACATCAATGTAAGAATTTTTGTTTCGTAATCATTTATGACTATGTTCGCCAGGAGATATGACAATTCTGGATATTTAACAGTCAAGAGCAATCAGGTAAATTACCCTACTTTATTTAGCCTATTACATCATTGAAAAAACTTCTTCAATTGAATTATCTATTACAAATAAAAAAAATTATATCTCTCCGTTCAGAGATGGTTAAGCACCACTCTTCCCGCCAGGGCTAGCATTAATGTGTGCGAGATTGTGGGAATCTCGCTGAAAATCGGAAAATCCCCATTTAAAATGAAAGCTAAGGGGGAAAGAATGAAAGCTAATCCCCCTTTGTCATTTTGTTCTAATTTTGTAAGTGATAGTTGCAGCAATACAATCTTTTCACATTTGGAAAGATAATTATTGAAAATGCAGTTAAAACAAGTATGAAAACGTCTATAATTCTTACATACTCATGAGATATATCGCAAAATTACGGCAATTTTCGAATTTTCTTTAAATTTCAAAGATTTTTTTTCCCAGTTTTTATAACATTCTCATGATTTATTTTGTTTTGAAACTAAAATAAGAAATTTATTATGATGAAAAGACCACATTAGGATTAAAGTTTGCTGATAGTATCTGTAAGCTATTCGGTACTTCCTGGGAAGTTGTAAAACTCAATTACAGTTTTATTAAAGCTTTGGATAATAATGAAAAAAAATAATAATGTTAGTACTTTCTTCACCATCAGGTAGAACTTTATGTAGATTTAGAATTAGGTAATACCATAGTCCTAAATATTTATTGTTCATTGATGAATTTGTTTTATTTGGGTAGTTTGCCATATTTTGCAAATTAGTAAAATTTGGTAAGTTCTGTAAGCTAAATTTTGAGTGCAAAAGGAAATCCCCCTGATTCCTGGAAAATCCACTCTAAAATAATCTGAAATTCCAAGACTATCCCTGCTTTCCCCTATAACAATGAAAACAATAATTCATTACTATAAATAATTAGGCCTATTACATACACAAGTATTCAAATTATAATTTGATAACTTTCAATTATTTGAATGGTAAAGTATTATTGTTGTAGATATTAAATTCAAAGTTTTAAACAAAGGCAATAATGTATTGAAGGCAATTTTCAAAACCTGAATGTATTTAAAATTAGTATTTAAGAGTTACGTTGATTGTCTTACCACATCATCCAATTCCAAACCAAATTGAAAACATAACTCATCAAACTCCTCTTCAGCTGAAACAAATAATTTCATTTACTAACATTATGCAATATTTTAAAACATATAATTTACAAACTCAGAATACCAATTACCAAGAAACATAAATTAAGGTATTCTAAAAACAAGAATAAAACTCGATATTGAGAAATGTTCAAATATACGAGATGTGATCAAACAGTATCCGGAATGTGGATATATCTAAAAAAAACTACTAGACTTTACAGATTTGAAACTTGGTACATTTCAAAATAGGTCAATTAAAAACTACTCACCAAATATAGTAATGTTTACTTTCTTGGATTTTTTAAGCGATGTTTTTGTACTGTAAAATTCTCTTCATTGGCGCACTTTGTTAAATTTCCTTAATACTTTCATATCTTCGTCATTTCAAGAAGACAGAAAATGTTTTATAAGAGTGACATCTGACTACTAGAGTGGTAAGTGAACTCTGGTAAACTTCTATTTAGTGATAAACAATTGTAAGAAACGTTGCTATAAATATTTTCTGATGCCAATGTGGATTTCCACTCGCCACTTTCATGAAATGAGGAACTTTTTGGCCATATTACGTCTTACAGAGAGCAGAAAATTTGTGAATTATACTCTTTTTTAATTATCTGAATTAGAGTAACAGTTTTATGATTCTAAATTAATTCAAAATTGAAGAAAAGCAGCCCACAAACAATTAAAATTTTTGAAGCTTTGTTATCATGCATTTTTGGACCTTGGAACTGTGTGAAATTATTATACCATTTATTAAATTGAATCCGGCTCATATATTTTTCTAATAGACATACTCTAATGTTAAACAGGAGCCTTTAGCAGTTCCACCAAGTTTTAAGCAAAATATGACACTTTTAATTGGGAATGGTTTCTCCTTTTATTAACCAAATGTGTCAATATTGAAAAAGTAGGTGAGAAAAGCAACTGCTGTGAACAAACCATTGTAGCTATGCAGACATAATTCACACCAAATGTTCATAAGAAGTCAAGGTCAATCTGTACCAAGTCACTTCACGCTATTCTGAATCGTTCTGGAGTTATGGAGCTCATCCGGATACTTTTTGATCAGACCTCATACCATGAAGTGACTAATTTTGCATGCAAAAAATTACTTCCGATTTTTTTTAGTTCTTTCAAAATTATTTCAAATTTATTTTTACTTTTTTCATAATATCGTAATTATTTAACAGGCATTTTTTAGAAAGTCTTCCTCATTAGCCATATATTCATTAAAAAATATAGAAGAACAAACATTTAGGTAGGTCTACTGTTATCAAACATAATTTAGATAATAGTTACATCTTGAGAAATTTTGCAGCCCTGGATCACAAAATTTCTGAAGATCAAGAAACCCATGAATTGTATAATGAATTTCTACTTACTGTATGTCTTTCCCAAAGCTTTGAATAATAAATCTCTCTTGAGGTTGACAGTTGGCATTCTCACACAATACTGTTGGCAAACACCTGAAAAGTAATCAACAAAATCAAATAAATATTTGACACAATATATTTTTTCAAATAGAAGTATGAAATAGACCTTTATTAGAAGTAAAGAATTTTAAAAAGTTAATAAATAACAATATTTAATTCCAGAGAAAGAAAGGTTCCATCAGTCATCTACTGACGTCGTGAGTAATTGTGCCACCGCAAGTACTTTCATTTCAAGTCCATCCATGCGTTTCTTTTTCTAGCTTTTCTTCATCCGCTCAATGGAAGTCGTGTCAGAATTCGCCACTCAAAAGTTGATCCTGTGGATTGTGACGTCAGGCTCAAGCTTTCTTTCTAGCTCTTCGATCGTCCTCTGGAGGCGAATGTTGGTGGTGTGAACGAATATTCGCTTGTGGCAATAAATATTACGGTTACGTCCGTTTTCATTGTTAATAAGTAGTATAAAGCAACTGCCGTGAGAAAGTGAGTTAATGTGACTTTTTTGTATCAGTTTGTGGATTATTTTAATGCATAGGGTGACTGCACGAATAGCTGGCCTGCTCCAATATCTGGCCACTAGATTTACAATTTCCTATAGAATAAAGAGATCCTTGCAGCAAAACATAGACTTTAAAATACAAAAAAAACTTTATAATGTTCCTAATCTGATCTGTAATTGGTTAAAAAAAGTCACATGAGCATTGTTGTTTTGTAAGCATTTGAAATTTCGATTACACCTTTGTCTGTTGGGATTGACCAAGTTTAAGAACAAGCCTTGTTTCAAAGGCAGGTGTTTATTTCCCTTGCTTAGTTATTTCCCTTGCTTTGGAAGAAAACATTATTCAAAGCTCTTGTACTGTTAGATAAGATATTCAGGAATATGATAGGCTTAAAAAAATACAGGAAAGCAGTCAGTATAATTATTTATTGGATAAAATAAAAGTGGCCAGATTTAGGATCTATAAAAATGTACAGTACCAGGGTTCGCCCCACCATGGTTGGCGCGAGAGAATTTTTTTTGACAATTAGTAATGAAATCTCGCTATTTTTAGATCATTTCTGCTAA
>JAQIWE010003072.1:0-12236 GCA_034698565.1 Campodea plusiochaeta | reverse complement strand
GAGATAAGAGGGGGGGGGGAGTAATTTAATTTAGCTGAATAATAGATCACATTTACTATAGGATAGGAGCACTTATGGGAATTTTGCATAAGAAACATTTCGGCATTATTGTATAAAGTGAAGTAGTAGTAAAAGCGAAGTAATGTTGTTCTTTTGTATAAAGCGGAAGGGCATCTTTTCGATTCAAATGGGGCCTCGTTTGTATTCACTTTGTGATGTTGTTATAACAGTATGTACTATACAGTAGAAGTACTATACAGTAGGAGAATGGAAAAGAAATTTGAATTTGTTAAAATGAGAAAAGTAAATCCTATTTTTCATTTGGATATCGTTATTATATTACAATATACAAATAATGTTGATTATAGTTTGTTTGTACATATCCAAAAATTAAAAATATGTATCATAAAAAGCTATTGCAAAACTCTTAATTTTAAGCGAGAAAGTCTAATATGTTCTTGCAGTCTCATGTGGATCTCCAAAATTATTATATCATTGAATACAGTGTCACTGTAAACTATCACTTAAATATAACCATATCACAGCCTTACTTGAATATTGTCAATTTATAACAAGTCAGTATCATTTATATTTTCAACAAAGCTTGGAATATTAGTGAGAAAAAATACAAGATATTTTTAACAGTTTAAGCTTACAAAAATCTCGATCTTGTAGTGTTTTTATGATCAACTCTTAATATTGTTATAGACTCAATAAAGAATTGCCAGTTTTGATATTATAATAGTAATACATTGGACGAAAATATCAATAATTGCTTTTAAACTTACTCTCCAACGACTAAGTAATGGATATATAATCATCCAAAACGAGTGAATCTGCTGCGGCGTGATAATAAAGTATCCTAAACTTTTCGTCCATTATCAAATAACACATTCTTTGAAACAAATCTTATTTGTCTCTTTCGTCTTCAGAACACTTTAACTTCTAATTTCTACTCAAAACAATAGAAGATGAAAACTTCCTTCTGATGTTTATACTCTTAAAACAAAATTTCTCAAACTTGGAAATAATAGAGGAATATTATTTGTTGCCAAAATGAAGTATGAGAGAAATAGGTTTGTGATTTATTACGTTAGTTTTGTGAGTTTTGTGGACGTCACAATGAACACGTCATGTTTGTTTTGAGTTAGATGGATTTGGCGCTGTTCGCGTGGTGAGAAGTTGATGAAACAGTACTACACAAGAATATAATTATAGAAAATAGTGCGGGTTTATATTAAACTGAGATATTACGGGAGAACACTATCATTAATTTTTACCTTCGTGAAAATTTTGATTTCATATATTTTTATTGTAAGAACACTGGTGGTTCACATTATGTATGGTGTTTCCAAAATCTTACGGACCCAAATCGATTAACCCATCAAGGGTGTTTCTGACATTCCAACAATTGATAATCCTTTGTTGACTTATTTGTTTTCTTTGACCAGCTTGCGAATTGTATAGAAAATACACAATTTGAACCACCCAAACAAGTGGTCAACATATTGGTCAACCTGTCAAAATAGCTTGAAGACATAACCAGTTTGAGTCCGTAAGATTTTGGAAAGACTATATCCAGTGAAATATCTCAGATACCAAATAATGACAAGAGAAATTATTATTTGTTCAGATTTTTAGAGCCAGTATTTTTTGATATTCCAGTCATATTTTCACTTTAGTTTAAATTACTGAAACGTCTCAATTATAAAGACTATTATAAGCGGACATTTTTTTTATAAATGTGGTTATTCATGTTTCTTTTATCAATTATTTTGTTCCGTTACCGTTTTTTAGATGAATATCTTCTCTATTTTTGACGATTTTTGTTATTACAACATTACTTTGGTTTTAAAAGGTAGCATACTCGATCAGATAGTTTTATATAATTATGAAATAATATTGCTAATGTTCACTGAAATGTTAACCATGTGACTATTATCTCCAAGTATATATTCTCATTGGTGAATCAATCCATTCGAGAAAAAGAGAACTTCTTAGTTTTCACTAAGCTTTCCAAGTTTTCCCAGCAGTTCGACTTCCTTTATACAGTAGAGTGCATCTGCACAATCCGTACAAAAAAAATCCAACTGCAGGTTCTTATAGGAACTTTAAAGAGGAACTCTTTAAAAGGTTCTGGAAAGTATTGTAATTTTGCAAACTACTACACTAGAAACAAAATAGTGTTATATATTGTATGCTGGTCCTAAACCTGAAAACTGTTTTTCATTGCCTTTTATTTTGAAGTAAAATATGATATTAAACGTCCCCTTAAACTTAATGTACAACAACATGAGTTTTATTTGAATGTGATGGGTTTTAATTGAGTGAAGTATAGTTTATCAGATTACTCTTTACTCAGAAAATTGCACATAACTGTTATTTTTATACGAGTTAGCATCCAAAATTGCAAATAACTAGGCTAATTACTTTCTATACGTGTTACAATCCTCCCATATACATTTTTTCATCGTTTTAAAAATGTGAAGAAACCGGCTCGTTAATCATACATTAATGATTTACTTTAAACATAATATAAACATAATATAATGGAATTGAAATTTATAAGTATTATTAATAGCTATTACGGAATTATCTTATCCATTTTTTTAGTTTAATAGCATTCTGAATTTAGAAATAATTTGAATTTTGAATTCTACCTATTCGAAATCAGAAAATTTGAAATCCTTGGAATACACGCAGCAACATTTTAGCTCATTTGGGAGCGACGAAATTCCCATTGCACATTTAACTCTGCTAGCTTGCGCCACACGTACAGTACATAAATTTAATTTTACATATACATCTCTAAAAAACATAATTTGAAGCACAAAATTCTTTGATGTCCAATTCAAGCCACACAAACCCAAAAAACATTCATCAAAAAGCGGAGAAATGACCTCTGAAAACAAATTAAATGAAGTCGGGGAGAGGAGCAAGGCAGCAATGGGATGTTTTTACAACACCGGAATGGCAAAAGTGGTCGTTTACGCGCCAAATGAGCGCAAAAAGCATCTCCATCCTCTAGTGCTGTGGTTGTTTTGAGAACCAACCGCCCTCGACAACCCTAAAAAATAATTGCACTTCAATTTCAAACCTTTTTGAAGCCAGCGTATATATAGTACAGAGTATAAACATTTATTGGAGAAAAATGAAGTTGTTGCCTTGTTGGAAGATTGAAATTTTTATCAAGTGGTTTCGTTTGTTCAAATGTGGAAGAGGTCAATTGATCGTATTATTAAATGTCGTTTTTATTGCATTGAGGTTCATTGCTTTAAGTATAACACTATGTCAACATTTCCCTTTGTAAACATCTTGTATTTTGTGAATATTTTAAATACTTTTATTAAAAAATACGAAACATCCTGAAGTTAATTGGTTTGTTTCTTATGAGTGGAAAGACCCAAGAAGAATCAGAGTAATGTTGTTTTTAGTATAATGCTATGAAAATGATGAAATAAACAATCAAATAATTAAATTGGTAAGAGAGTCAAAGACAGAAATCTCACATGATTAATGTAAATATCAAATGGAAATATATTACAATATTCAGTGTAGTATATTTCCATTTGATATTTACATTAACCATGTGAGATTTGCTTGTCTTTGACTCTCTTAGTAATTTAATAGTATATCTCATATTTTTCAAAAATTAATGTCATTGATTGTAAATAATCAAATATTTTTTTTTTCTTTGCAAACATAAAAAACATGCTGAACATGACTTAAAAAGCAATAAAAAACATACTATGTAAAAGTTAATATAAACTTATCCTAAAAAGAAAATGTTCCCCCAACAGTCATTTTGTTTGTCTCTTCTGTAGTAATCCTGTTGTTTACAGTGAAAGTATTTTCCGCTGTCACCTTTAATATTGAAGAGGAGCTTTTCACAACTTACAGTAACACACGCTGTTGTCGTTTTTTCTCCCCTTCAATGTTTTATTGCCTGGAGGATTAAAACTAACACATTTTACATGGCGCATGCGTGTTATAGTCTGCTATGGTGAAATATTTATATTTTGTTTTAAAAAAAATCTTTGTAGAATCTTTCATATTTGAGTTAAAATACGAATCATATAATGAATTGTTTCAGGACATTTTATTCGTTTATACCATATCGGCACGGAATGAAATTGCAAACATATACAGGAAAATCATAATTATTTATAATTAATAATTATAATCATAATAAAATTTGATTCAGAGATAGTGATGATCAGAAACATTATTTTACATATTTGTACTTTGTAAGTTATTTTATTTGCCTCCTTATTATAATATATGTCAAAATGTGAATGTTAAAAAATAATTTGAGACGTGAAAGCTATACATTAATTATAAATGAAATGATTTTAGCTGACAAACTACTTTGCATTGGAAAAATAAATTAAGAACAAGAAAAATTTCGGCTCAAGTGGTACTCGAACCCAAGAGTATTCTCTCTATAATCTAAATAGAAAAATAATAATTTGATTTCAACGTTAACGTAATTTGTTATTCAGACATGCAACGCTATATAACACGGTTTCGCTACTACACAGTATATTTGTGACGCTGAACTTAGCATGATGCATTAGATTTACTTGTTCCTTTCACAGTATACTTGTCAGCCGTCGAAGTTAATCTTTTAGAATCACAATGTTCACTTGAGTAGGATTAGTGTGAAACAACCTTTATAGCTGGTTCAACAAATTATATATAGCCAGAAGCTTAGAGAGGTTTCAGAGGGTATATAATACGAAGTGAGATAAATTATGCAATTCTCGATATTCGGATTATTTGGTATACGAAACTATAACTTTGCATTTCATTTGAATACATTAAAATGTGAGATAATATATTAAAATAGGATAGATAGTTCATACTCCAGCACAGAGTAAGCAATTTTCTATTAAATTACTGAAATTTTTAATTTGGAAATTCGGTCAAGACTGTTAGTAGTAATATTTCCATATGTTAAATTAGCCAAGGAATTAATTCAAAAATATATTAAAAACTCGATTTCTTCTTTCATTATATGTATAAATGTTATATTTATTTTGGGTCTTTCTGATAAATATAATATTTTCTTATCTATTCTAACTTAATAGAACCAGAGCTTCCGATATAGCTGATGTAACATTTCAGAAACTTGAACTAAAGACTTTAAATATTTTTTTGTCTGCACATCCCAGACGTTATACTGTTATACATAGCAAGTCGTGATATTCTTTTGCCCTTGAGGGCTAGTAATAATTTCACAAGTGCCGTTTTACAGCATATTATAATGTCTACTGTTCAGTAACTTGCGAAAAGGTAACAAAATGACATAAAATGTTTATATTGTACGAAGTTTACTGGTATATGAAATAAAAAAGATTATAAAGTTTTCTCAAATTTGAGATAATTTATACATCATAAACCTTGAATATAAGCGCAACAAAAATGGGATTTTTTAGACATGGATTTTCCTTTACTGCTTGGAGTAATAAAAACAAGAATTTAATTAATTTCGAACTTCCAATGAGACATGAGCATCAGTATAATAGTGAACAAGAATAGTTCGAATATCATAGCATGGCATGAACATTGAACATTGAACAATGTACAATTTGTTTTACGATTTATGAACATTGAACAATTTAAATAGTAATTGTCATGTCGAAATACATTGTATAATCACTGTAAATCTGACTGAGACTCTATAATTAGTGCAAATTAATATTTAGAGGAGTAATACACAATGTTAATGTTAAAATTATTTGAGATCTTCTATTACATCGACCCATTGCAGACGTTACAACAATGAAAAACATGAAGAAATCTTTGTTTTACAAAATTCACCTCATTATTATCATTTATGTTGATATTAAAACATTATAACAGATAGTTTATTTCTAGTTAAATCTAATTTAACAAATAATTCTCACTTAATACATTATAGGTGAGTAAATTACTATTAGTGTAATTCAAATTTTGCGAGATTTACAAAAAAATTCATTCTAATTAATTCTTATTTCTTTCTTTTAGCATTTCTGATGACCCTCATGTAAACCGTTTCACAATGTCTCTTCACCATCATCATGGCGATGGTCGTAATACGTTTGGCCCACACACAATCAGTCATTCACATCTCCTCCAATCACCGATCTCCCCTACTACTACTGGTTGGCCTGCTGAATTAGATATACAAGATCACATACAGAGATGTCCATGTACATGTGATCACATGGGATATGGAAATTATCTCAATCATCAAATACAGGTATTGTGAGTGTAATTGCTATAAGGCAAGCACATTTTTATAATTAAATAAAGAATATCTTTAATTAAGAAATAGGAATCAATAATCTACTATTAATTAATATCTGTTGGTGATTTTGGTAAGACTGACTTTCCTGATAAGAACAAGTTGATACTATGCAATATAGCATAGGTGGTTAAAAGAAAAAAACTTTCAGTTTGGGTTTAATAATAATGACCCTCAAAGTCAATTTCGGTTGCTATATCTTTAGTTTCCTAAAAAAAATATTCTAATTTACGATTAAATTTTTGGATGAAACCAGAAGAACTAAATATATAGGATGAATTAAAAATCCGCCTTAAAGTTCTTCTATTTATTGGATTTTATAACCGACTGCAGTTTCGGCTTTTAAAAAGCCATTTTCAAGGCAATTGGTAAAAAATTTAAAATAATATTGATGACTGTTAACTTAACTGTTGTAAAAAGACTGATGACTGTTGTAAGTTGCCTTCCTTTTGTTAGTCGGTTATAAAATCCAATAAATAGAAGAACTTTAAGGCGGATATTTAATTCATCCATATATATTCTAATTTGTTTTGTTATAAGAATCACAAAATATTTTATCCTTGACTTTCAAATCATGATATCGAAAGTTGTCAGAAAATACAGATAAAAAATGTTAAATTAACGTGTGAAAATAATTCTTAAAAATTAGGGCAATGTTCCTCCCTTGAAAAAATACAATTACGCTCGTATTTTCAAAATCGTAGCTTCAGCGATTGAAATAAACCATTGATAGAAAAAAAAAATCCAGACTTTTTCATTAAACAAATAACTACATCAAAACTCGAAAAGAAATAAAGCTATGGTAATAAAGCAGGTTATTATACACTATATCTCAAACGTATACAAGACATTATGTTTTTACATCTGAACGTTTCCAGTAGTCTATTCATCTAAAGAAACCGTACTTTCTTCCTTTCATATTTCATATTCTTAATCTTCTTCGTAGACAAAACAATTTTCTTTTCGCGTGTTTTCATCTCCTTTACGTTTTCTTTTTTCTTTTTTCTTTCTTTGTTTGTGTAAAATGGGCGTAATATATATCTCCGTGGGTCTGACTGTTTGTTCATGGGTTTCATTTGATGTATTGTCTTTTGTTTTGCTGCTACCTTAATAATGTTCATTATGATGGGAGAAAAGAGGGAATAATGTTTTTGTTTAGAATTGTAATAACGTTTTGTTTATTGTTTGAGAATAGTACATTTTGAGGGTTGAATATAATACCGTATTGAGGTATTTTGTGAAGAGTGCTAGTTATATTTGCGTATAATATGTATAATTACAGTACGTAACAATTTACAATTGATGTAATAATTTTGTTTTCTCCCTTATAGTTTTAATATTTTACATATTGTGAATTCACTCTCACTCGTTTTATTTTTAACCATGGAGACATCAGTTTTGTTATTATATTAGAAGTACAAATGGGATGGTCACTATAATGAAATAGGTATCAAGTTTTTGTTTATTGTAAACATTATTGCATATAAAAGAATATCCAGATAGTTCCTTAAACATTGAATACCAATCTTTTATTAGTTTTTTTTATCCCATAGAATATTGTTATTTATTAATTTATTTATTCAATTATCTTCCACGATAAGTAATAACAAACACAACAACAGTCTATGTTGTAAGCCTTTATTCCAGTATTCTTGATTCAAATTAATCGACATGTTTCGAGGTCCGAGCCTCATCATCTAGATCTGTCTACAACAAGAAATTACGAATAACTAAATATGTAGATTGTAAAACAATGTGGGAAATTTTCGATTAATTTGAAACAAGATTCGCGAAATTAATCAAGAATCAATTTCGCTAAAAGTATGTAGTAATCGAATACTGATAAAAAAAGTTTAATAGTTAATAGTAAAAGTTAATGATCATCTTCAAATGAATATTTACATTAAAAGAAGATCTCCTGAAATAGATATTACATTCTTCAAAAATAAGTAATATTAAAACAAAATCAACTCAAATATGAAAAATCCTATCGAAGATAACTATAATACTACGTAAAAAAGATAAAACAAAACTCTACTGCGCAGGCCACGCGCCGTGCCTATTCCTGGCTGTTTTGAAGCCTAGTTTGGGAGCCACATAGCGGTCACGGCCCGAACCTACTCTAAAAAAGATTGCTAATTATGTGTTTTACAAACGGAATTTCAACTTCTAACTTGCAAGTAATGTTTAATAACATCATAATATTGACTTACGTCTTTTCATCCGATCAGAAAAATCTTTTTCGCAGGTTTTCAGTTATCTTCTTATGGAGCGAGTGTCTTGCCACCATGCGGCTACGGCTCACCTCAAAATCGTCTTTCCACCCTACGATTCCTATATATCTGTTTATTCAAGATCACTATCAGAATGAATTTTCATAATTTGTAACTATACCCTGCTGATACTCTCACCCTAACAAAAGATGTTGTTTATTCAGAATCCCTTTGTTTTGTGATGTGTTGTTAGTTATAACAATATAATAGAAATTTAATTATTTCCGTTATCCAACGGTTGGCTGGAATGTTACTGCTGTGGTAAAATGATTGCTCTTAATTAAAATTACTGTATAACAATTGTTCTATTATTAAAACCTTATTATAATTACGGTTGTTATATACTTCAATGGCCATGTATAGCAATTAATATATTGTTACATACCTTTAGCTTACCACAGGATTGTGTTGGTATTGTTACCATATTATATTGTTGTTATGAATGCATAATGAATATGTTTATCGTGATGGACATCGAATGAGTTAAAAATTGCATACTGGAAAATTGTTTTTTGAATAATTAGTTTTATATGAAATTAACATATCGTAATGAATTTGAGTGCTTGCTGCTGGGAAAATACTATAGAATATGGGAATTCATGTGTTTAAATAAACACTTGGTGCAAGTATTACAGATAGATGCAATGAAAATTTGATTGGTTCTAATTGATGGATCGATTGACAAACTGAATAATCAAAATTATGCTTTATTCATTGTGCTATGGTTCCTATATTTTTGGAAAAGCGCTTATTTTAGTTGTTTTGTCATTGTAACATAATGATTTCAAATATTAATAGTTTTACTAAAGTTACAAGTTAATTGTGAAATAAAATCCGCCTTAGAGTTATTTTCATAATTTGTTTTTACCGACCCGGGTTTCGAATTTAACAAAATTCATCGTCAGGGTCATATGAAAAAAAATGTTGAAATTCAACTGTTATGAAACACAACTATATCTTAAAAGAATACGTTAGCGAATAGTTGTGTTTCGTAACAGTTGAATTTCAACATTTTTTTCATGTGACCCTGATGATGAGTTTTGTTAAATTCGAAACCCGGGTCGGTAGAAATAAATTATGAAAAGAACTCTAAGGCAGATTTTATTTTTCAACACATTGCAGTTCTTTTAGCGTGCCTATTTATCTCATATTACAAGTTAATATTAAAATGAAAAAAAAAAAAAACGAAAAATTATTTGTTAATATGAATAATGCAACAAATTTGTATAAGCATTCTTTTATTATATAGAGGTACCGGTATCTTCTTTTCGTATCAGTATTGTTCTTGAGGTTTTGTATGAGCGAGTCGGGCATGGAATGTTTTCTTATCATAAATAATAAAGAAAAAATCGTACTGCATAAATGATAGTTTACACACCAAAGATATCACGCAGGACAATTTTGGTTTCTTTCATATTATACTCAAGCAAGCACGTACTTGAATAATAATTGTAAGCAACATCTCCTACTGTTTTTTCAATTAAAATAATCGACCCACTCAAGAACAGCAGGGAGTAAGAAAATAGAAAAAAATAGCAACTCTCATTAAAGTCCAAGTTCTCGTTAAAGAATTTCTTACAAGTTTCTTTGTCTGTTTTTTCTGCATCAAATTAAAAACATCACACACTTTTTGATGCAGCAGTAAAATACTTTTAAAACTTTATACGTATAAAATAAAAAAGCAGTGGGTCTATGTATGGCAAAGTATAATTCCTTTAAATTTATTCATTTCTTAAGAAAGATGAAAGACGTAACCGTGCTATGTAAGCCCTCTAATGTATTGTGATCAAACTAAACCTTAGCCGCTAATTAGTTATAATGTATGTAATAATATTTACAAGTAAAAAAAATGGTATCCAACGAGTAAGTATGCAAAAATGTCTGGCTTTTAGAGAAAATAGACAATTTATAGTTTTACGTATCTTAAGATTTTTAATCATACGTATTCATTATAATGTGACAATGTGGGTATGGGACCAAGAAATTTCTGGTAATGTAACAGCAATGAGCGGCCTAGTGTTTTGGGAAAGGTTTGTATGACTTTGGGTTCGCAGTTTTGAGGTCTGATCGGTGATCCTTATACAGACTAAATGGGAACAGTTGGGCCAATAAAGTAATTACAATTAATATTTTGATTAACATCTGTAGGGAGGAAGACTTGATTACATCTGCAGAATTTTTTCCTTGATTACATCTGCAGAATTTTTTCATTTCAAAATTGAATTTTATGTTTTAGAATTAACCTACACACAATATTAATATGACTGTCTGTATATCAACCTATTCTGTAGTGAAAAGTTGAGAAAATTCTGTAAAATATAATGGTATAGTCCATAGGAAAGTGATTACATGAATTAATATAATGAACCTTTCAAAAAATAAATCAATTATTGCCATAATGAAATGTTCTTAATATCACACAACTTGAAAATGAAATAAAAAATATTTATTGTTCGTAGACCCAAGTTTTTTTTTCACATTCTTTCCGCAGTCCATTTAACAAACCATTATTTTAACATCCAATAATATTCCTTTCCTGTCAAAAACTATTTCCGAAAACACGCTGTAATAACCATTATTGAAAAACAACCAACATTTTATTTCATAAATCACAACACCCCCAAAACCTTCATAAAACCCTTTTCAACAATCCTAATATACTTTCCTTCATATACAATAATACAATAAGAGTAATAAAAGATGAAATGAAACGATCAAGTAATCTTCAATGAAGCAGAAAAATGAAAATACATCAAGAAATGGTCTAATATTTTCGTACAATAAAGAAATGTGTTTTATGAGTGTTAAGATTTCGTATATATGGATTTTTGTTAGTAATATGGTGTAATAAGAGTTTTTAGTGTATTAATAAAGGGAGTATAGGTTGTTCTGGGGTGTTCTGGGGAGTATGTAGGTTTAGGGGTGTTCTGGGGTGTTATTTTTATGGATTAATTTATGTTCTATTATTTTTATGTTTTTGGAGTTTATTGGGTTTTGTTTTATTATATAAGGCGACGAAGTTTGTAATGGTTTTTAATTTGTGGTTAAATATTTTAGGATGGTTTTTGAAATGTTAAAGATAGATTTTACGCGTAGAAATATGAATATTGTATAATTATGCCACTTTTAATATCTTGAATCATTATATAAAAGAGTATACGGTAATTATACATTTTTCATTTTTGTCAGAATGAACAGGACTGTAGAGTAGAAGAATATTTGTTAGCCTAATTATTTTTGGGTGGTCACAAATATATTAAAGGGTTACCTGCAGATAATAAATTTCCTGTTTTGTGTGATTTTCTTGTACCTTATATTATTAAAGAATTTTTACAAAATGTTTGACATTTTTTGACCCAACGGGTCAAGAGATATTTTTGTTTATACAGTCGATAGATTTTCCACAAGTACAAATCGACCTGCTTAAAATATGCAAATTATTCGCTGAAAAACACATCAGAACACATATCTATTAAGTAGTAGCAAAACTGAAATAAAAATATTATTCATATATTAGCAGTTGTCTTGTTTAGGGCCACGCTTGCTCCGCTACTTTACAGCTTATTTTCTTGCGTTTCCTAAGGTGAATATCTCCACAATCGGTGATTTTTGAGAGGTAAGAAAAATAATATGAGTTATTTATATCAAGAAGACTAATATTATGTTATAATATC
>JAQIWE010003071.1:0-12237 GCA_034698565.1 Campodea plusiochaeta | reverse complement strand
CACGACCTCGGTCTATCCAGGACCGTGCTCTACCAACTGAGCTATTGAATCCGACAATTTTTTCTCATTCTTAATTTGACATACTCGTCAAATAGAAGCAATTTGTCTGATTCAATAGCTCAGTTGGTAGAGCACGGTCTTGGACAGAGCGAGGGCGTGGGTTTGAGTCCCACTTGAGTCGAAATTTTTCTTGCTCTTAATTTATTTTTCCAATGCAAAGTATAGTCAGCTAAAAACATTCCATTTATAATATATAGTCCTTTGCAAAGCTTCTAATAATTTAATTTAAAATAATATAATTATAAATGATAGTTATTATTTACATAATTTCTTCTTTGTAATACTTTGATCGTTAAAATTTACATAGAATGATTAACAGGAAATAATATATTATTATTTTTTCGAAACTTGTAATCCTAAATAATTGTGCTGCAGGGTTTTTAGAAACAGCAGATCTGTATGTGACTAAAATAAATGGTAATAAATTGATCCTTTATAATTGTTAGAAAATATTAAATTAATGACACTAGATGATAATGATTTGATTTAAAAATTAAACTATTTAAAAATATTTTTCAAGTAACTAATTTTCAAGTCGTATTTTAGATTACAGAGTATACAGACACATGAAAGTTAGAAAATCATCGTTTGAAATTTGTTATTTTTAGTATGAATATGCCTGAAATTATCATTTGTTATGGCGAAAATATTGGAAACATGTTGTTTTACTTCCTTAACTGGGTAATTTTCAATAAATTTCTTTACATGTACAAAAGGTTACATTTAAAACCCAAATGGATAAAACTAACAAAATTTCTAAAATAATTTTGTTATTGCTTGTAAACTTGATGTGAAAAAAAAAAAACGTATGTAGTGAATTGTGATTCCAGAGTCTTCCTTTCTTCAACGAAAAGTTGACGTAGACGGTATTTGTGTTTATATAGTAAATTAAATAGGTGCGTTGCTGTATGTATGAATGAAATGCAGGCAGGGCCATCAGTCTGATATTAAATTATTTATTGAGAAATTTGTTAAAATCATTCGTAATTAGCGATGTACCAAGAATGCCAAAAATATTATTTTCTAAAAAAAAAAAAAGTCAGCTGTGAAATAAATAATTAACTGTTTAGCTGGATCAGAATTTAATGAGATTGTGAAGTGAACAACTGTACGAAGGAATCTATTAAACGTACTCTCAAGGTCAAACACATTTCATTCAGTTAAATGGAGTCGTACGCGGGGCAGTTGTCCACCCATTAGGTTTCGAAAAAGACTAAAAAATTAAAGAAATTCAGAAAAATGAATTGAAAGCAATAAAAACTGAGAAATTTTAGAAAAATGAGATCAAAATTTTGTAAAATATCAGTAAAAAAAAGGTATAAAACAGGAATTTTAACCATAATTTTTTTAAATTTTTTACCATAGCTTCAACCATGGTGGTGCTTCGCGGACGGTCTCAAACGGTATCTGTTTGAAAGGTACTTTTGCCCCTCTATTAGAATTGGTCTAGTTCCGCTTATGAATGGAGTCTCCATTTAAAGTGCATTGAGTTAAATGGAGTTTCCATTTAATATAGTTTGTTTGACCTTAAGGGTTCATTTTATAGATTCCTAAGTATAGTTCGAAATAATTTATAAAATCAATTTAATTTTTAATTTAAGGTGAGTTGCAATAATACAGCATTCTTTCCCCGATGAAGTTAGACTTGTAGTTTATATTATATAAGTTGGAATGCATTAAGTAATTGAATTGTTTTTTTTTTCTTTTAAATCATAATTATTAAATAAGCAAATTATGTGCAGTTAATTATTCATGCTCATACAGTCATGTGTTGTTTGGCAACATAAAATATTATGATCAAATATGTGAAATACATTAATTTTCAACTTTTCACTTATCTTCTATAGGAAAGCTATATGTCTTGACACTGCTGTGAAATATTAAATGATTATTTCTTTAATCTTTTTAGTCAGTAAATAACATAACAGTAATAAAATTTTCTTTTATTTCTTTTTTCATTTCCCATTGCAAAATAGTTGCATTTTTTCTGGTGGCTATTGTTATATTTAATTTTTTGGTTATTTCAGATCAGAAATCATTTATATGGACATTCCGGTACATCACTAATGTAATCAAAAATTAAATAAATATAATGAAAAAAAAATGAGAAAGCCACACGACCATTTTTCTATTGTCCTAGTATAGATTTGATTGGTATAAGCTGTGCGGTTATTTGAATGAAAAGTGAAAGTTAAATTAGGTTAAATAGTGAATAATGACAAAAAAAAAGATGATGACGCTGAATTTTAACCTGGGAAACTAATGTTTCATAAGATTTGTTGATTTGAAATAGGGAATAAAATAACAGGAACAACCAACTATAGTTTGTCTCAATGGTAAATTCCAGGCAGGGAATAGTGTGAAAACCTAATTCTCTGTAATCCTTTTGTTGTCCTTTCAAATTTGAAAGGGCAACAAAAGAATTAGGTTTTCACACTGTTCCAAAAATTTCCCTGCCTGGAATTTACCATTGAGACAAACTATACAGGGTGGACCAAAACTATTCACCCCATTTACAAATCGTCATTTCTCGAGAGTTGAAATAAAAACTACATTAAAGTATTTTTATTTTACCATCAACTCTTGTATAATATTTTAATATAGCCTTAACTTTATTTGCACTACAGTATTTTTACGAAAAGCTTATGAAAAAAAGTTGCCCCTGAATTTTTTTTTTAATATAACTTTTCTTAGTGATACATGTAAAATTGATGACAAAAGGCTGAGAAATTTTATTATAATGTTTTTCAAAATTACAAAAAAAATTAAGTTTAAAATTCACAAAAACTGCCTGTTTCATATCATTATTTATAAAGTTGTTTAGTAGATAATTATAAACTATTTTACAGTGTTAACATTGAGATAGTTTTACCCGTAGCGGTCGATACAATAATAAATACACATTGCATATTGTCACCCTTTGCCTGCTCTAAATATTAGCATTTAAATTGACGGGTTATTGGCAGTTCTTTAGAGTATTTACTGTAGTCCTTCCCTTTAGGTGGAGGACTATACGATTCCAACATCTCCATACATTTTTATTTATGTATTTATTGTTGTATCGACCTCTAGGGGTAAAACCATCTTAATATTAACATTGTATATTGTCCCCCTTTGCCTTCTCTAAATATTATCATTATAGTTCTATTTTTTTTCTCTTCATTTCGAAATCTGGTCTGCTGTATATCTGTTATTCAAGTAAAAATTATTATCATTGCAATGGTTAGTGTAGGTCAAAAATTGTTGCAAAATGTGGAGTAAATTTCGGAAACATTGACATTTTCGGTCATTCAGAGATATTTCTTGTACGATTTACAAAATAAAAAAAATAAGAACGTCGTATTTTGCTTAAACAAGGTAACTTACGATCGAAAAATATATTAATTTAATTATTTTTTGCTCCATTACGATTGACGATGCTTTGTTTGAACGATTTTTCTAGTCTTAGGAAATTACGAAAAATAAAACGATTTATTTATAAGCTTATACTGAGATATCTTGAGAAATCAAAAGTGGAGTACAGTCACGTAAAACAGGCGATACTTTAGCAAACTTACAATATAATGTTGATTGCATTAAAAAATTAACTGGAAGACGTAAATTCTAAGTAACCATATATCCACTCAGACGATTATATATTTTTAATGAGGATTAATTTCTGTTTAACAACTAATGAAGATACACTTCCAAAACAAGTGCAACATTCCCACATGAATATTTGAAAAGAAGCTAATATTACATTTTACTTTATTCTAGTTGTTTTATAAACGTCAATTTAATGGTATAAATATTTTTCTCCTGAAACCTGTAAAACTTAATTTTTGGTTTGAGTTAGGAAAATAATTATATAAATCGATAGCTAGAAATGTAATCTTAGGTTAAATTGAGTCAGTAATATTTCCAGTTTTTCTTATAATAATATTGACAACCATTTTAAAATTCACTTTCAGAAATTGATATTGTCTTATATTGTGATTTTCAACTTCCTTCTATAGAAAAAAAATCTTCTACTTATTTGTAACTTCAAAAACCCCAAATGAAAACTCATAATATCCTCTAGTACAAAAGTCCTATATTTATTGACATAAAAATGCATAATTATTTGTACATTTACAATTATTATTACTCAGAATATTTATTATCGTTTCATGATTTGTTTATAATGAGACGCCATATGCATTCTGAGACTCTGCACAGTACTCAGAACTCTTGAGCACATTGGACACTTTGTTAAACCACAGTGCATGGGCATGTGATGACTCAAATTATCTGCTTGTGTAAAAACTTTTTTACAGAACGGACAATGATATAATCCATCGGGGGAAAGATGTCGTTGTCGATTATCCATGTAACGACGCTTCGCTGGCACCATAAACTCTTTTCTTTTCCAATTTCCTAACAAAAACAAGAATTTTTCATATAGCAAACTACTCATGTCCCTAGATACTACTTGTTAGTCCTGAACCACACTTTCTCGCAATTGTTAACCGCGGAGGCTGCTAGGATCAACAAAAAACATTGGCAGCGAAGGAAGAAGAATAATGTTGTGTATGTGTTAATTGATATAAGTAAATGTATAGGATAATACCAGTTTTTTTGTATCATTATTCAGCTTAAAGCATTTAAAGAACATAAAGGACTATTAAAGTATTGTCGAACCCAGGATTGGCAAATAAAAGCCGGACTGGTTTAATCCGGGGTGGTTTAAACCGGATTAATCCACTTGAAATTGTCCACTTTCTCCGCAAAGTGGGTAAAATCAAACAAAATTTTCAAATTTTACATAATTAATTAAGGAAAACATTTGTTTTATATAAAAAGCGGATAAAACCATTAAAGTCCGGCCGGACAGGACTTTTTCAATATTATCCGGTTTTTTGCCAACCTTGGCGGAAACTCTTCGTTATAAATTAGGAAATTCTCAAATTGGCAATAATATATTATTATGGCGAATCGATTAAGAAGATCTTCATAATATTAACATTTGTTTTTATGATTTCGATGGTAAAAGAAAAAAATGTTTTTCGATTAAATAAATAAATAAAAATAAACATGATATTGATAAATATATTTATTACCCTGGATTCCTCTGATTGCATACAATCAAAAACATTTCAACAATTGTTTACACTTCATTTCCAAATACAAAAACAATAAATTTTGAAAACTAAATTAATCAACCATAATTTTGTAAATCAGAAAAACTGTAACATTCCCTCAGCATGAACTCGATGAAGGTGCGTTCGTAAAGACTTCTTACAACTCAAAACTTTCTGACAAACATGACAAGTCGTCTCGCCCTGATGTAACGCCATATGAGTCGGAATATCTCTCTGGTACTTGTATGTCTTATAGCAAATCGGGCATTCGAATCGACCTTCGCCATTTTGAAACTTCAATCGCTCGCCGACAGGGAGCAGTCCAGAGCCTGTATAGTAATTTGAAGAGATTTGTAAGATGACTACCCAAAGAAACGTGCCGTAATTTTTTTTTATAGAACATGCGTTTATAGAAGGAGATAATTATGCCAAGCTGTGCCCATTTATATAGTGTTATGATATCATAAAAAATAGCAGTCTCGTACTAATAATAATATTCATCTTCAAAATTATGGATGTCAAACTTCAAAACACAATAAAATACTGGATTGACGTTTCGTTTGCTATATTATCATACAAACATTTTCAAAAAGCATATTGTTTTTTTGAAAATGCTGGTATGAAAATATAGCAAACGAAACGTCAATCCAGTATTTTATTGTGTTTTGAAGTGGTCTAATCCATAATTTTGAAGATGAATTATTATCAAGAAAAGCCACTGAATCTCCGAAAATCTAGCAGCCTCATACATTGACACGAAGATTTTTTTGCTACGTTGCTGTAGGTTTTTCGAGTTTCGAAGTGGACAATGTACTATTGACAATGTAAATGTTAAATTTTTGGTATTTATTCGTTGTCAGGCTGCAGTAGTTTTAAGCTTCATAAATATGATCATTTATGAATAATGAGCAATTGTTATTTAGATTCTAGAAGAAACTGACTTTGGTGAACCCAGGTGGGAAGTATAATATATTTGTCGAAGATTATATATCAACGGTAGAAGTATTTTCATTTGATTATGATACCTATGAACTGTCGAAGTTTAGGAAGCAAGAAAAAAATAACCTGTAATGTGACTTTTAGCAATGAAACTTCGAAATACTCCAGATTTCCTAATAAAAATGGCAATTACTATACTCTGTATTCGATTTTAAGAGCCTAAATCGATTATCTCTTCAAAATTGTTTTGACAGTAAACCCATTGTTGAAAGACTAACAAGGGATTATCAGATGGTGGTTGTCAGAAACACTCTTGATGGGTTAATCGATTTGGGGTCATAAGATCGAATACAGAGTACAAGAAGATATCGAGTCAAACTTTTTAGAACTTACTCAAACATAAATATGCATTAACAACTAAACATCTTTATTTCAACTAAAAAAAACTAATTTACATCGAATGCCTACAACTTAAATGTTCTTTTAGATACTGCACACTACTTAAAACTTTCGAGCAAACTGGACACCGAGTCTTCCCCGTGTGGACATCCATATGTTTCGTGAGATTATCGGACCGATTATATTCTCGTTTGCAAATCGGACAGCGATACCGATTCTCGCCGATCTGAAAGAGATGGACGGGACTCCATTTTGTGTGACGCCGTCGCTGACAATGCTGAGATGTTGTGGCCAATGGGAAGGCAGCGAGAAATCCTAGCGGGGATATTGAAAATTAAAGTAATGAGGAGGATTTGACAACAGATACTAAACACGGCTACAGGGGTAGAATGCGGTAAGGTTGGTAATATTGGAGATTCGAATTGACGTTGCCAATTGTATTTTAAAGGAAAAACGGTGGAAATGAATAATATTAATTTTATAAACTATTTTTTTTTTTAAACTGATATCAGCAAATATTAGAAGGTTGCTCTTTCACTTTAGACAAATTTGATGTTTCAAACTTCACTGATTTCAAAATAGAATTCAAATCGTCGAGTAATTTTCAAATTCTATCTAAATTAACAACAATCTTTGATAAATTTATTTTAAATGAACATCCCAGTTGCAGGAAAGGTGATAACTCAACAAAATTATGATTTCCAATACCAATAAAATTCAATCTGTAATGGAAGTAATTTTTTTTATTTAATCATACCTGGAGCAGAAACGAGATATACATTTAGTCAGTTTGAATTTACTGTATAATAATTTACTATGCAGAAATCAGCATTTTAACTTATTAGTTTTTCAATAAACGGAAAACAAAATCAGAAACCCTTCCCTGATAATTATTCTAAATTAGTATTATTTAAAGCAATAAATATTTACAATAAATTAAATAGTACTAAAATTAAATACTCGCAAATCATCCCTGACAAACATATTTCAGTCATAATATTAGCTGATGTGCAAACCCTGATTTAGAATGTTCAAGGTTGGAAACCAAAAGATGCAGTTTTATGAACGGACAAGAAATGAGTTTTCATGTTTCCAACACTAGAAAACACTTTGTGGCACACGGGACAAGTAGTTTTCCCACTGTGTAACGGCATATGCTGCATGTACGTGTTGTAACTATGGAACTCTCGAGAACATACGGGGCATTTTCGAATTTCTTGAGGTCGTTGAACTTCTGGTTGTTGTTTGTCGTAATATTGCGTCGATGGTGATATTGAGGTTAATGGCGGGAACGAACTAACTCGTCCTGCGGTAATAAAAAGTTAAAATAAATTTTTGATTTATTTACGGAGTCTGAAAAAAGACCTTCCGATTGTTTTAGTACAACTTATGAGTTGTTAAATAATGATTTCTCATTACTGTAACTTGGCTGAAGACCTTATGACAAACGGGGCAAGTTGTTTTTCCACTATGTAACGGTATGTGTTTTCTTAATGTGCTTTGGCTATTAAAACTCCGACCGCAGATTTGGCATGTTATTCCACGTATGCGTCCAGTAGGGTCTTCTCCTTCAAGATAGGCATCCCTCAGAAACCCTAATGAAAAAACAAAAACCGCTAAAGAAAAATAATAAAACTAAAAAATATTTTATTTTATTATTATCAAACCAAAAGTAATTATTTACAAATTTAAAAAATGCTGAGGGACATTCATATCCTCAAGCATAGTAGGATCTTCAATTTGGTGGACTTTTCGAAGATGTCTTTTAAGGTGGCCAACCTGACTAAACACTTTGAGACATATGGAACAAGTTGTTTTCCCACTGTGCACTGGCATGTGCTGTGACAAAGTGCTATAACTACGAAACTCGCGGGAACAAACGTCGCATTTGAACTCGAGCTCGTCCGACGGGGGTAGGGCCGAGGAGGAGAAAGAATCGAGTTTAGCTTCAACAATTGTAGCAGGGGCGGGTATTGTTAATCCCCATTCGGTGGGCATGGAGAATCCTACAAGAATTATAGCAATAAACATTTTGATTGTTGCAATTTTTGATTGTTGCATTCCATTCATGACTACTTTACTGAAAACACATCACGCCAAACCACCCTTAGGAAATGAAGAGTCGGAATACAAACTATCAACTTTAGGGTAACATCTAACTCGATTGTGGAAATATTGGGATGTTTTAAAAACATATGGCATTCCCGAGAGCTTATTTACTGCAAAGATTATCTGTTAGCAAAAAATAGCTGAATTCAATAGCAGTTATTTGGTTTTCAAAACTACAACAGTTCGCTAATTTACTATTAATCTCATCTAATTTCAGTATATTTCCATAACTCGCAATATAAAACTTCAGATAGTAAATACTATTACATTAATTTGATTGCAGCTTACGGAAGATTTAATTATATTAGAAGAATAACAGTTAAACAATTTATTTACCGATCTTCGGGGGTAAATTGTATATAACAACTCACTACATTACTATATTAAAACCAAATGAAGATTGTCTTTATTTGGTTTTAATATAATAATGAGTTGTTATATACAATTTACCATCAGAAGATGGAATTTCATTCCGAAACTAGTCCGTAAATAAATTGTATAATTATTATTCTTACGGAAAACAACTTTCATTTTTCTAATATAGTATTACATTGTTTTATTCATTAACTCCACTGAAATTGCTAAAAGGTCGATTTCTGTCTAGAGCATAATATTGTGTTGAATGGATAAATGATCCTGTTTATTGTGCATAAAGTGATGAGGTAATGTGGTATATTCCCTGCTGGTACGCCAGTTGTCATTAATAAAAGTCCATAAGTTTCTATATTTACTGAAGAGTAATAAATCAATGTTATGTTGAAAAGTTTCCAAAGAAACATTGTCATTCTTATGGTATATAGTACTTCCAATATCTTACGGACTCAAACTGGTTATGTCTTCAAACTGTTTTGACAGGTAAACCCATTGTTGACCACTTGTTTGGGTGGTTCAAATTCTGCATTTTATATACAATTCGCAAGTTGGTCAAGGAAAACAAATAAGTTAACAAAGGATTATCAATTGTTGGAATGTCAGAAACACCCTTAATGGGTTAAACTGTTTGGGTCCGTAAGATTTTGTATAAAGTATACTCCAGAGCACTCTGGTATAATCTAAATAAACTTCCAAATTATCATACGACGACAAATGCATATATTTTTTCACCTAACACATATCATATATATGGCACACATAATAATGACACAATAAATTACAATCCTAAAATCTCTGATGTAAAGTCTTCACATGATTCCTCATATGACCAATAGTACTGAAAACCTTTTTGCAGACGGGAC
Source organism: Campodea plusiochaeta (assembly GCA_034698565.1). Classification (NCBI taxonomy): domain Eukaryota; kingdom Metazoa; phylum Arthropoda; class Diplura; order Rhabdura; family Campodeidae; genus Campodea; species Campodea plusiochaeta. Next base: position 2,396 of record JAQIWE010003071.1, on the reverse strand, counting down.
ACCGCGTTTTACCCATGTGTAACTGCACATGCTGACTTATGGTATTATACGAGTGCGATCTCTTATTACAAAGGGGACATTGGTATGCGGGGGAGCCATCTACGTTTCGGACACGTTCCCAGCGACGGCCGAGGAGCGCAGCAGCAGTGGCGATGCCTGTGACGGAAACGGCAATCAATATTTCGCATTCTCTACACGAGAGAGGATGCAACGAGGATGCAGGAAGGAAGTTTTAATGGGTTTTCGGGGGTAGTTAAAATTTTAAGTGTTTACTTCATGTTTTTGTAATTGAGTATGGTAGGATTGAATAGCTAAGGACTGTCTATTATTTTATTTGCTGAGACTAAAAATGACTGTAGATGTATTGTATGAAATTGAGAATTTAGAGCTTACATAGGAAATAGAAATTTTGTACAAAATCGAATGAAATAATAAGATAGTTCTGTTTCCTCTACCGAATTTTTAAGAGGAAATTTTATGAATCTACTGACTTTACCTAAGCTGGTATTCAGTGCTATATAATTTTTTAATTCAGTTTACAATAATCGTTCTCTATAAGGAATATTAAAACATTTTTTCCGTGTAGAAAAAAATCATTATATTAACATTTCTTAAAAGTATAAATTTCTGTTAACTTTCGATTATTTTCAGTCTCAATATTTATCAGAAAATAAATCAAACATGATTATATTCTTTAAAAAATTATGAATTTCTAAAGTTCCTGCATCCACGTCACAATCCAATCTCCTCTCAATACGAATCAAAAACACACAAAACGAACTGAACATAAAAATACTACTTTAACCACTCTTTTCAACAAGTCGTTATTGTTGCATGCATCGTCTGCAAATGACGTTTCATTGCCGCCTCTGTACTAAACACTTTGTTACACACTGTGCATACTGTCCTACCACTATGAATGCGGACATGTTGAATCATAGTGTTATAACTGCGAAATTCTCTGCTGCAAATTTTGCAAACAAACATTCCTGACGAAGTTCGCGTTGGTTTTGTTTTCGATGAGTTTCGAGACCATCCAGGGACGGGCCATGGGTAGGCGAGGCCAGGGGGTCCTACCAATAAATGAGGGTCAATTTTAGATTTTTTTTGGAGGAGCATTATCATGCTAACCGCATTCACGATTAGAGATCTAGCTACGTATTGAAAAAAAAGGGATACTAATTACTTCCGAAATGAATAATCGTGAGAATTTTTTGATATGCTTTAATACTGAAGTTTTTAGATTATTTTCAAATGAGAAAAAAAAATGTACTTGAAGTTCGTATTTTTTGTTAGAAATAAATGAATTTATGAAATTATTGAAACTTAAAATATTAGGTATTGTTGATAATTATAAAATATTATTGAGCGCTATGATAAAAATGTGACTCCACATTTCTTCAGTTCTGGTTCTCAAAGTTTGGTTACCTCAGATAAAAAAAATTCTTCAGAATTGGGAAATACTCTACGTATTTTGCCAATACTTTTTTCATCCATAATGCAAAAAAAAAATACATTATAATACCGTAAATTATAAAGTGATTCGCTAACTACTTGCAGTTAAAGTGTTAGTAATTATAAATTAACAGTTAATATCCTTGGTGCTATAAATAAAGACCCAATGACGAAATTAAAATAATCCCTTTATCCCAAAGCCAACCTCCCGAGAGACGAGACTAAAAATAATAAAACCACATTCTACTATCACATACTTTATTAATATAATGTCCTATCACACTTTTAACTATTACGACACAAAACTCATCGAGTGTACATTTAACAAATGTCTTTTCATATTCGTCGCTTGCGTGAAAACCTTGGAACAAATCGGACACGTAGTTTTACCACTATGTAACGGAATATGTTTTCTCATGGTCCCGAGAACCCGGAACTTTTTACCGCAAATGGGACACTCGCACGGCTGGGTGTTCAGGGGTGGTCGAGGGACGTAGCGGAGTCCCGGTCTCTTGCGGGGCAGTGGCGACGGTGTCCACTCGACGTCGTCATCGTCGGGGCCTATATGGTATAATGAAATTAACCGGTTTTAGTGGCGGTGTAATTTCATGCATCAGTCAAATGCAGCAATATAATACTGTGAAACACACGTACGAGACACACAGAACTCCATGCGGACTACAGTAAAATGGAGTTTGGTATAGAAAAACGGAAGTTAAAAAGGTCTATCCTACAATTTATACAGTCATCAAAGCTTTGTTTCATTTTTTTTAATTGCTAAATTTATTCAACGTAGATAACGATTTTCTTAAGCGATGTAAAGACTACATGAAAGTATTACCGAGTTTCATTATGTATTGATTATTTTTATTTTGTTTTTGGTTTGGTAAGTTCTAATTATCTTATATTGTTTAATGTTTTAATTTCTGATAATTTGCATT
>JAQIWE010003070.1:0-12238 GCA_034698565.1 Campodea plusiochaeta | reverse complement strand
CATCAGTTGTCGTGAAAAGCGTATCTTATCAGAAAAAGCGTGAAAATCACGCTCAAAATCGTGATCTGGCAGCCCTACACTAAAGGAACAAAATATTTTTTCTGTACTCAGTATTGAAAATAATATTTTTAACAACTACAAAATGAAATTTGTTGAATCACTGGAATGCATCTGAAATTCGAAACCTCCTAATATACATGAAAAAATAATATATACACATAATGAAAATAAACTATAGAAAACTAAAACTCTTCCTGAAAAAACGAAAGTATTAATACCATGAACCAAGTGGAGGTAAAAAAACTTGATATCACAAAAGAAATCTGATTGCACTTAATTAAACTGTGGACTGCCATTCATTCCCAAACCCACAAGCACCATCAGAATCAGAATCTGCTGATGAATTTCTCTGTTGTGGCTGAGTAGGCGGAGTTGTACCATTCTGTACTGGGTTTGAACTAGGACTGGACATGGAGTTTTTACGATTCTTTCGTTTCTTTACTGGCTGGCGAACGGCAGGGGGAGGCATCAGTTGACGATCAATCTAAAAAGGAGAGAAGGGTGTTCACAATAAGATGTTTAAAAGAGAGCAATAATTTACTGTTGTCAAATTATTATGCTTTCAATTAAATTTGCTTTAAAATGAATAGTGAAATCAGAAATAATAAAAATCTATTACAAAAAATATTTGAAAATATGAATTGAATACTATATAAATAATTCTAAAAAATTAGAGAATGTAGACTAGTGAAATATTATCTATGAGATTCTATATTATTACCAGTATTTGAAAAAAAAAAAAAAAAGCTACCAGTATTTGAAAAAAAAAAAAAAAAAAAAAATTATGAGGGACATAAAAAATACAAAAGTCTTTTTGTTGTACTGTCTATCTGGTATCCAAAAGTAGCACAATGCACTGAATTTTTAGCACTTTAGGTAATTATATGTCAACACATCATATCATTATATTATTTACTCATGTGCTCCATTTTTTCTTCTCTATTATAATTTGTCTTGACCTAACCTGTGTTTTAATTCTATCTGTGAGTGAATCATGTAATGAATCTGCCGATCCCCAATGTTTTCTCATTCTTGGTGGAGTTGAAGGATTTGCTGCTAAACCTAACAAACTACCAAATGCTTCCGTTGTTTTACGAACTCGCACATTCAGAGAACCAATTCGAAGGAAACCAGTGTCACGTTCTAGTGGAAAATCACAACAACAAATATTTTGTTAAAGATAATAGTTAGTAGAACAAAGTTTGTTTTTTTACTAGTCAGCTACTATTTTAATATTTTAATATTTCTTACTGGGACCAACATAATGGAGTACATCATTTAATGCTATCTCGTTAGTGAGAAATCTAACCCTCATCAAAACCCATGCAGTACCTCTTCAGTTTATTATGAAAATAGGTACAGTAATTTTTTCCATATCATTTATAGTTAGCATAAGATTAATAAACTTTAGACTATACAACTCACATTTTAGAATCAAGTTTTAATTGTCATATAACTTTCATGTATTAAAAATGTGGCATATGCAAATGAAAAAGTTTACAGAGGTTATTACACTATGGAATTTTCATCAAACTTTGAATAATAGCCATTCCTCTGTTAAATGTTGTTGATAGATATCTGTTAAATGCTTAACATGTTTCAAGGCAATACACCTCATTTTCAGAAGTTAATACATAGAAATAAAAACAAAAACGTGTAAACACTGTAATCACAATGTTATCGTGTAATCACAATGTTATCTTCGGATGTGATTACACGTTTTTGTTTTTATTTCTATGTATTAACTTCTGAAGATGAGGTGTATTGCCTTGAAACATGTTAAGATAGAGAAATAAATCAGCAACATTTAACAGAGGAATGGCTATTATTCAAAAGTTTGATGATTCCATTGTGGCATATGCATTATTTTTTATTTGTGTGTTTCCTTTATTTATGAAACAGCTTAACATAACATTCTTCAGAATCAACTATGACTATCTATTATTAGTTTATTATCACTACAAGAAACAGACCAGTTACATGCAGTTGTGCACTACAATCTACTCATTTAATAAATAATAAAAGTAACTTACCAGAACTTCGTCGACGAGCTTTAATTTCTGAAAGATAATCAAAAGTGAATGTAAATAATTGTGACCACACATTTAAAATATTGAAATGACTTTTTTTAAATTTCAATACCAAAAATACTCTAATGGAAAATGAGAACAAGTTAAAATCAGTCTAATATTGTAAAAGCAATAGTGGTTATATTTATTAACTTTTTATACATATAGAATTATATGATAAAAATACATAATTTTCAATACGGTAAATCAGAAGAATCATGAGAGAAACTTACATTAGAGTTGACTTACAATTTGATGATTTCTCAATGAGCATTAAATCTGAAATTTTCTCTGATTCAATAGTGTGACTATTTCAAATATTTTTAAGTTGGAAGGATTGAAAATTGAAATAATTGTTGTTTCTAAATGAAAATGCATTAACCGACTTTACTTTACATTTAATTCGCTTTACATTAGAATAATAAATTAAGCACAATAAAAAATTCACCTCGAGTGGAAATTGAACCCACAATCTTTGCATTACACGTGCACTGCTGTTACCACTAAGCTATTGAGGTACATGCTCTCCTCTTTAGCTATTCATCATACGTCGCACATACTATAAGACTTGAGTGACCATAATCTAAGAACTACGTCGACTGGAATAATATTTAAATAAATAATTATTACATGAATGTAAAGGCATAATTGATTGCGCTCAATTTATTATTCTTATGTAAAGGTAAGTCAGTTAATAGATTTCATTTATGAAATTATATGCCTTTACATTAATCTAATAATCATATATTTAAAATAATTGTCTTTTATAATTCTGAATATTTTCACTACTGCTATATGAATATTAAGATCCATAATGTGAATAGTTTGCTGCCTTGCTTGTCTGAAATCATTCAAAAGTTTAAAATCCATGTCACCTGACCTTAAAAGTTTGTACAAACTACTACTAAAACAATATAATTAAAAAGTAACATGTAGTTTGTAAAAATCCATTCTCTCTTTTGTCATAATGTAAAACGTGAATGAACATTACTTTTACGCTTAATTCCAACATTCTATCAATGTCCTATTTGGTTTCCACAGAACAATTTAATTATACTCGTATTTAACTAATTACCTGATAAATCTGAAATGAATATACATTTCAGATATTGAATAACAGAATTCACAAGATCTAGCAAAAATAGAGCTATTGTAGCTAAACATATCATGTGAAATTGCTGTGAATAAGTTTTATATTCACAAATCACTGTGGTATACCAAAGTCATATTTTGATTAACTCACGACAAACCATAGCATTCTGACATACATATTTGCATTAATTCTGACAGTTATTTTATGGAAAAGCATCATACCAATAAGTACGTAAAGAAGATGTTTAAAATGGATATTGAAATTTATTTAAATAAAAATTCTCCAAGAACTCAAAATAATTATCACAACTACAATATATTGCTTGCTGTCGCAACTGAATAAACTGATACCTCTGTTACAAATAAATTATGATTATAGTAAACTTCTCCACTACGAGTACTATAAATTATGATACACTTCATATGCAAAATCTAAGTAAGTGCTATATAAATTAAAAGTGCTCTAGAGACAAGTACACTAACATGTGTTGTAAATATACAGTGATAAACAAATGTTAGTAACAGGCAATGGCAATGCTTCATTTTCTACGTACTAATATCGCAAACGAATGGTTTAAAAAGAAAAGAACATGCTATTATTCTGCAAATTATTTATTTAAGATTTCAACTTGTTACATATGGCACTTGTATCACTAAGCATGCAACTAAGATTTAAGGTACAATTTGAGCTAATGACATGCAAAAATAATGAATATTACAAACACTCAAACAGGTTAAAAATTGCAAATTACAATTATTTTGTCAAAAAGGAAGTAAGTAGATGAGCTTTAGATGTAGCTGTAAAAATTTATCTCAGATTCTCTTGTTATATAATGATAATATGCTTTCAATAATTATTATTTTTTATTTAGAAAAATATGTGTTCTGTCATTAAAATTATACCCTATTAATTCTATGAGAAAATGACTGGCTGAACCACAGTTATAAAACATGAGAGGTTATTTTCACTATTAAAGCATGACACAATAAGAGAATAAGATTTGGAATGATAACTCTGGAATACAAAGTTGGAATATGCACTTATTGTTATTAACATACTAGAAAGCTATGTATTGTGTGTCCAAGAAAATTATATATTCGGCTGCCCAGTATATTTAACTTACTACGTAAACTGCTTATCTGTGTATAATTATAAGATTATAAAGCTAACGATACTTGTTGATGGTCCTTTAAAAAGATCAGATACCGGTAAGTTACATAATTATTTGAGATCTCTTAAACAATTATTTTGAAACCACACTTTATAGCAGAACTTAGGCTAGTTCCGTTATGAGCCAAAAGCATTTGAAGTAATTATACTACATTTATGTAACAAAATTACATTATTAATTGAAAACTACGAACGAGTAACTTGCAATTACTGATATTTCAGAAATTTCTTGAATATTGTACTGTGTTTTGGTTTTTAATTAGTTTGGGTTTTTGAAATTTAAATTTTTTTAAATATTTTTTATGCAGAAAACAAAAAAGAAAAAAGCTGTTGTTTTTTTATATACATTTTTCTACTTTAGATTTTAGATACAGTCATTTTGAGAGTTTGTTTTCTCAATCATTATAGTAAAATATATTCAGCATTCCACATTGCATTCAATTAAAATCAGTACAGCAACAGACATATTACTTGGTTAGAATCACAGGTAACACCATCAATTGGAGTAGAATATTGTACCATTAACCATGGAATGATATTACTTCACTCTCAAAATTTGAATGTTATAGAGAATTATTTATTCTGTGCTTACCACCACTAACCAAATTCTACCTACTAGAATTAATAAACCAACTACATCACAAAACCCATCTACATATTCCCACAAGTTAAAAGTATTGTTAATATCTACTTATTCTGTTGACTGTGCTCTAATAATAACTTTAGGTTTGACTGCTTTAAGGAAGCTATCATGCAGAGATCGTGCAACATGCTGCCTCTTCTTGTTTGCAGTAGTAGTAGTGGTATCATGAGATGATATTGTATCATGATTCGACTTACTTCTGTATGTGTCTTTGGATACGGCAGCTTCTCCAAAGTTTTGATATTGTCTAGGTTTCTTACCACTGTGATCTCGTAAGTGTTGATCCGCATCTAACAGAGGAATCAAAATAGATAGTTTAAGCTCACACCTCTTTCATTCATATTCATTAACTTTGTTAAAACAAAGTAATAAAGACCAATAAAAACTACATAACTCAAGAGTTAATGAAGACTTGCAAAATAATAATGCTTGGTTATTATAAAATGTGCAATTAATTTTACACAAATTCTGCAAATACTTGCTGATTAAAGATACAGTACTGGAGTCAAAAAATAAAAAAGAACATCCAAAACATTTCTTACACTATCAAAATGTAGCTAAATTTTATTTGTGGAAAATTTCTTCAGATAATAGTCCATAATACGAAAGTAGTTCTCGTCTAGCAATAACATGAGTGGAATGATAGGAAATTGGTTATGAAAGATGTAATTAGTGAAATAATGTGGTTTTCAACAAACATTGTGTAAACTCCAGTAGTGCTAAGCAGTGCAAAAGTAGTGAATAGTGCTAGCTCTCTCTCTTTCTATATATATATATTAGGCAATCCAACAGTCAAAACCCACAATATAGTAATGGTGAGTTAAATTACACGTTTCATAACCAATTTCCTATGAATTATTACAATTAGGTTTCCCTCAATAAACTATAGTAACTTCTTCTACATAAACTTTACAAAAATCGCTTACTGATAATACTCTTCCGGAAAACAAAGTGATATTCCTAATTCCCTGTGTTATTATAAATATCCAGAATAAGACTCTCAAAAAGATTCACTCTGAATGTACAAGAATACTGATATTTGGTTATTTTGTCTACAGCATAATTAATTTATTCTATGATAAATGCAAGCATAAATAGACAGAGACTGATAAAAGTTCGTACCATAAGTAGTGACTAGTAAATCAAAGACTTCTGTTTTACCAAACTGTGCTGCTATGTGAAGTGGTGTGTAACCCTGGAAGAAAAGAAATGAACAAAATGTAAATTAATTATTATCAACCTGTTCAATTCATATATTTTATGAAATTAGATTTTTATCTCATTTTGGATACTCATACAGCAGTTTCAACGACGTTCATCATTTCATCTAGTAAAAGCGTCTTTTGAAAGCCCAGACTTTTTTTAGACAATACGAAAGGTCATCTTTAAAGTAAAGAGACTAACTAAAATAATTGATTTTAAACTTAATTACAAATAGCTTTAGCATATTCAAGGTGGCGGTCCTGTTGGAAGATGGAAGTGACTTAGGAGTCGCATTGCCTTTCCTTAGGTCTACCATGTTTAAGTGTGATTTTTCAGAAATCGATTTTGATTATTTACATTGAAAAACTGCCCATTTTGCTAGTTTCCACTGATATTGACTAATATTCTAGCAACTATTTTTGACATTTTATAACAATAACTATGATTTTTTAAGTGTCTCTTTAGCAGCCTCACCCCAATATGTACATGTCCCTGAAATGGCTTGCTCGAGAGTAGAAATTTTAGAACCAAAATTTTCCATTATAGCACTTTTTCATTTTTTCCAAAATTCTAATTTTTGTTGTGTTAGTTAATTTCAGAAGTGAACAGTATACGGTACCTATAGAAATCGATCTTATATTCTTATTTTCTGTGATTCTTTAATTTATTATGTTGATAAGGTTTCATAAAGAAAGATGATTTTGTTTTCAAATAAAACATGTGAGGATATAGTAATTTATGTTAGTCTTATTCAATCTAACTTTACATCATTACAATAAGATGCTACAATCTCTAAGTCTCATATTCAAATTTTACATTTAAAAAGTTATTTTGAGTATTTTTGAATAATTGGAACGACATTAACTTTTCAAATGTCAAAAATAATGTTGGGCGGTCAAATTTGAGCCTTATTTTGTATACTGTAATTTCAATAATCTTTAAAGTGTTATCATAATATTATTTAGAGAGTTTTATTATTGTTAAAGAAAAGAGTGTGATATACTGAAAGAAAATTTCGAATCTTTTAGCTGTCATTTCTTCATTTTAAGGCATTTTGAACAAATATTTAGGTATTTCTCAGTAAAATCACTTTATTGCAAAAGGCGTAATTTGGTGCCTGATGGTGTGAAAAGTGTATCTAGGACGAAAAGTGTGAAAAATCACGCATAAAAGCGTGATCTGGTAACCAGTGCCGTAGCGACGTTTCACGGGGTCCTGGGCATGATACAATTTCGGGGCCCCTATATCATATTATTAGAATACTTTTTAAAAAAAAAAACAAAAAAAAAACGAGAGCGTCGCAGACCGTTCGCGAAGCGCTACCATGGTAGTCGCCAGCGTAGAAATTTTTGATAAATTGCTATGAAAACTTCATATTTCAGATAATTTTAACTGATATTCTAATAATATTTTTTAACATTATTTTAGTTCAGCCAGTGCAAATTATCTGAAACGAAAGTTAATATCTTACGTAATATTATTATTGTGAAAAATAACTTTGTTTTATCAAAATTTTCACTTTTCTATATACATTTTGCATAAATATACTTTACTCAACGTGTAAAATCATTTTTTTTTATACATAAAAGAAAAGTTTTTAATGCTGTATATTTTAAGAAGTTTCAGTTATATAATTCGATTTTTTTAATACATTTATATTCAGATGACAGTGATGTTTTCTTTTGGTAAATTATTATACTATCTATTCCAGAAAATCTTCTACAAACTTCTACGTCTTTCATCTCAAAAATATTGGCAAATAAAAATGACTGACCATTATTTTTATGTTGCAAGATAATTCATTTTTAATGTTTTTTTAACATTATACATTTCAACAGGAAATGGTCATAATTATATGCTTTTTTTTTTTTTTTTTTTTTAAATCAAACAGAATTTTGATTATATTTCCCTTTTTCTCGACGCTTTTTCTACTTAGGGCCCCCAAATTTGAAAGTCTGGGCCCTATCTTGCCTTTAAAAGTTTAATTTGTTCCTTAAAACTTTTAAATACAACTAATCCTCATATAACATTAAATTTTGATAAATAATCTACAAAATATAACAATAAGAGTTTTTTGTTTTTAAAGTAGAATTTGGGGCTCCAAAATTCATAACATAATAAAAATTAAAAATGAAGAAACCTTGGTGTTTTATGGGACCTTTACTTTAACTGAAAAATAATAATAATAATAATAATAATAATCTTATGGAAATAAAATTTTGAAAATATTTTTTCTCAATTTGGGGCCCCTTCGGGTCCTGGACCCGGCAATCGCTACGGCCCTGCTGGTAACCCTACATTTAGCTGTGTTAAATTATTTAATTATATCTGCTTTGGGAGTATCAAGCGGAATTTTAGATTTAAAAACTGCCGGGAGGTCGATGAAATGAAAAAGCCCATTATGAATAAGTTATTTTATAAATTCGGTTTCAAATTTAATATTTTTTATCTGAATGAAAGACCCGGAGTCAGTGTGAGACTCCGGTGGACGAGAGTGAAAGTGAGTGAGATTGTGAGAAACCCAATTCTGATATATTACCCATCCATACAATAAACCAATGCAACCGTAACTTAAAACTTTAGAGATTGCTGAAAACTTATAAAAATATGCAATTCAATAGAAAATAGTGAGTTTCGGCTGCATTGAACTTTTATATTAGTTAAACGCAGTGGCGTAGCCCGTAGCGAACAGGGACACCAAGGATTTGGATCTACCTCTAACATTTTTTAATAAAAATTTAGAAAATCATATTGCTCAAAATGTTCACTGAAAAACTGTTATTAAGGAAATACCTTTTTAAATAATTATTTATATAAGCCTGTTTACAAAAATATTATAAATATAAATGGTTCACATCAATGTTAAATTTCGTGTTTTGTTGTAATTTGCTAAAATCTTGAGGTGTGAAACTTATAATTTGAATTATTTGGCATGGGAATTCAAAAATTACAGGAAGTTCTGCTTCTGCGATACCCCAAATCTCGAAAATTTCTAGAGAAGAACTAAAAACTGTAACTAGAATGGGAAGCAGGTAGGTAGTATTTTCTAATTTCAACCAATGGAATTTCACCTTCAGAGACAACATAAAAGTATTACAATTGCTCGTTGAAATTTCCAATTTCGAGCACGCTAGCACAGTTCATTAAGAGAAGAAAATTGCATTACATTGCCACAGTTTCATATTTCACTGGAAAGTACAGTTTAAAAAGTGTGGAGGCTATCGGACATGTTCAGACTGTACATCGATGCTCGATGTATAAGATCAGCAGCCTTCTCATGAAAAATTTTATAAGAAGATTTGTCATGAAAAAGAAACTAGTTCAAGAAATTGTCATGAGTGTACTTGAATATGAACGACTCAATCAGAATTCTGACAACCATTTCTACTCCATGACACAAATTTAATAACATAACATAACAATCTTTATTTTCCTTTTGTCAGCAAACATGCACATTGAAAAGTATAACTAGTATAAAAAAACAGTATTGACAGTGTGCTGGAATTGAATTTGATACATTAAAATGCCCTGATTAAGATAGTGCTATCGCACTAGTGCAAAAGAGCTTAAAAAAAATACAGAAGAAGAAAATGAGAAAATATAGTATTTAATCTGATATTGTTATTTTGTGGCATCTGCTAATTTGCTTTGGTAAACAGAGTATATATACAAAAATTTTATTGATAAAGGTTCAAATAGGCAACCACGAAGTATTTATTACTATATACAAACAACGTATGCCAACGGGAGTCCGAAAAACATAGAAATTGGTGTTTGCCATTCAAATATAACGTTGAATGTACTAAAGCGATTTGTAACGAACTTAAAAGTCAATGATTTTACAGATCATTACTTTCCAGATGAACCTCGAATACTCGGTTTTGACACTCATAAAGGTTCGGATCTGTCTGTTTCAGCGGCTTCACCAGAGTCGCGTGGAACATATTCGTAATTTGTCTCGAAAGGGACCACTAACTTATTTTTAAACTAAATGATGTTAAATTTACAATGTTCAGTGAAAACATATGAAAACGAACTAATACTTTATACTTTTTTATATATCAGTTAGAAAACACAATCCAGGCAACATTGAAATTGGTGAAAATCTTAACATCGTTGCAGATAAGTTTCTAAACAAGTAAAGTTAATATTCAAATCAGTGCACAAAGTGACGCACCGAGTGACAGCGTACAGGTACGAACATTCTGAGAACAGAAAAATAAAATCAGATAACTTATAAATCGGGTATTCTAGATCCTTTATTGAATTATATTAAATAACTCATTCTGCAATCAGTATAATAAGCAGTGGGAAGAAAAGGCGAGATAGAAAAAGCAAAATTTAGCCATTCGCCCTATTATGAGCGACATTGGGACCAATACTAATTGGTACAGCAGTTAACTTATGAGATCATTGTTATATCAATACTTTTCTTCCTCTTCTAACAACGAAATCTGCATAATAATTTTGCTTGTCAACAGCAAAATTATTTTGTACCTTGATAAATCTTGATAAAACAACCACCACCTTTCTTAAACGAAGCTAGTATACCTCGTAGTATACCCCTCGAATCCTTCCGTAAACCGACGAACTTGTTGCTCTTAAGAAACAAATTCGATATAAATGAGTGTGAATAAGACATTATAAAGTGAAAAATATCCCCGCCTCCTTTTTCATCGTCTCCCAGAAGCGAATATTTTTTGAACAGTATGTCGTTGGCAGGAGATTTTAATAAAACATCTCACCCAGTTGTTTGAAATGCAAAGTTGTGGCACTTTGCGTAGACATCTGGCGCGAAAGGGGAACAGGGAGGGAGGGGGGTTCCAGCTGTTACGATCGGACACCTTCCTTTTTCGAAACTGTCACAAACTTCGGGTGCAAGAAGCAATTATCTAAAGAATTATAAAACCAAGTCACTTCGCAGATGGCGACACTTTATTATTTATTTTCTTTTTTCGGGCTCCGGAAGAGTCAAAGTTTTGTAATATTATCACAATACATGGAAGCGAATGGATACTTTTTTGTCTTGGCAACTGTTGTCTTGGAGTTTTTGCTCTTGTTTATGGAAATTTTTTGGAAGATCTTTTTTTGTTTCGAGATAAAAAAGGAAGTTTTTTTTTTCAGGATAAGTTAATTTTACTTAACATGGAATGGGGGAATTGCTAATTTTATTTTAGGTGGTGAGAGCAATTTGGGTGACACTTTGGAAGTTATGAGACAGAATGGTAAATTAACAAAATAAAGAGAACAAAGATGGAGTAACAAATATTTCTTGCTCTTCCTTTAAATACTTTTCTATATAGTTTTCCTGTTTAATTGTTTCGTTCACATCATCATTCCCAATAAAACTTATAACCACAGTCGCTTTTATGATCTGTTCTAAATGTGAATGATATACACAGCAGCAAATAACAGGGCGGAGGAATGATGTTTTAATAGTCCAGTAGGGTATTTGAATTCAATTGTCGGTGATGTTTTATGCTCAGTTAGCGAATAGAGATGACATAGATGTTCAATTATATCTTTTTAACTCATATCCTTTTGTGACTACTACAGTAGTACACGATGTTCCAGAACGAAATTTTCGTCTTGAATTTGCAGAATTGGCTGTTCCCCGTGTACGCCCTTCGCCTGACATCTAGCGTACTCTGGGTGGTTCCTATAACATCTTTTACCCGTGAAAATGTATGAGATGTTTATCATTGGTTACGAATGTTTATCAGTTAGAAATGTTTGGTATTCGGAATATCAGAAACCGAAAACAATTATTCTAACCATAACTATTAATTAATATTATCATACACCACTAATAAATTAGTGTTTAGTCTATAGCGACAGTTTCATTCACAAGAGGTCTTTTCTAGCACAGTTTGGTTGTCTTTTTCTGTCGCAGCCTTATTTGACGTAATGACTCATGACTGTGTTAACCCTATTCAGGCCAAGGGGGGGCGGAATCCGCCCCCCCTCTTAATTTTTAGCGAATAATATGAAAACTACCAG
>JAQIWE010003069.1:0-12242 GCA_034698565.1 Campodea plusiochaeta | reverse complement strand
TTTCTATACTTAGATTACTATTGCCCGTGTTAGTATACCTCTTGTAGTGTACGAAAACGTGAATAAACTTCATTTTAATCAAAATGTACTTGAATCATTCTTGCTCTATACCCTTCATTTTAAAAGGTGTTGCAGGAATATATAACTTATTTTAGGAATACTTTCTTTTTTCTCAAGTATTTTAAAATTCTTGAAAAACAGGTAGCCCAGAGATAGATCAATTGAAAGATTTGTAATTTATTATCTTTTAAAGAAACTTTATGATCACTAACTTCATATTACTGTTGTTTCTCAACAATATGTCTATTTATCTAAACTGTGGGAATTTTAAAAATATATCTACAATATCTCTTTTTTTTTAATTTAAATTAAAAGGAAGTGCTTTCTCTTGTTGTTACTGTCAGTAGATATTTGAAAAAAATAACAATTTCTTGAAAAAGTAATTTTATTATGAATTCTCTATCTTTTGAATTGTGGTGAGAAATAGGTCACCCACTGAACCTGGCCCTGTAAAATCTTTTATTTGAATTGCGTCAATATGTTAGGAAACAATATTGATAACCTTTAATAATTAAGATAGAAGATATATTTTCCAGCTGCTAATTTCCAAGGCTACAATAATAGGAAATACCATTGGCACAAAAAGGTTAGAAAACTGCGGAACTTAAAATTCCCCATAGTAATGTTTTATGAGTGTTTATTGAACCTAACGTGATTGTAAACATACAATTTTGCTGTTTAAACAAAATATTTTTCAATCAAGTACAGCAACTCTATAATACATTTTGGAAAATAATTGAAAATTGTTATATTTCCAACAGTGCTGAAATTCTTAAGCAATACTGAAATTATATGCATTTCTCGATGTTGCAATCAGAGTTGCATATATGTACTAACTTTTAGGAATTTACATCTTGATAAAATTCAGTTTCAAATTATTTTAATTTTATAGTCTTATGACAGCTTGAATAAATATTTTAAGCTCTCATAGCAAGTCTTTGATTTATAATTGTCATTAACTTTGTCAAAATGGACTAATAAAAAACTTTCGACATCAACATCATCAAACAAAGTGTTTACAAAATATCTGAAAATATTTTGCTTCCAAAATCTTAAAATTCATTCTTGAGCCCCTATAAAATCTTTGTTTCCTTATGACAGGAAAACTGCTCAGCTTCATATTCTACATGCAATTATTTTGATTTTGAGAAAACTTTTTACAAGTGAAACAGTAACAATGTATTATTTAATGTTCTAATTCGGAGACTGCTTTAAATCTCTGCACTAGCAAATAGGCCCTAGTATAATAACAGTTCAGTTGTCAAAACAAGTTTGTTTTAAGAGAAAAAAATCATGTTACGACGTTCATTGAAATGAAAAACATTTTTCGGTTTTAAAACCCATTTTTATTAATTTTTTTCTAAACACCACCTAAAGAATAAACTTTTAAATTACAACATTTAATAAAATAATATTTATAAGTAGTTTATAATATGTTTCTGTTATTTAATGATCACAATAGTGCTACAAACAATAAATAATTACTGACAGCAAATATACAGTACTCGATACCTGAACAATTGACTTAAAAGGCACCAATTAATATAAACATTTAATCTGCATAGATTTTTCATGTGCGACAAACGATATTACGAGACAATATTAAGTATTTTGAAATAAGTTTGAAAACGTTTAAAAAATTTCTTTCATTCGCTTACTTATTTGTATTAAATAATACTGTTCAACTTTTTGTAAGTAGTAAAATGGTTGGGTGGAATTGACAAATGTACAAGATATGTTTTCAAGAAAAGATTTTTACAAAATTTATTTCATTTAAGAAAAATTATACTGTCAATGTATTCACAAAAACTGAGATTTGGTGGTGATACTATAATGTACTTCAATATAACAAACTGTAGAAGTAAATATTGAAATTTGACTGAAAATAGTTATTCCTTGATTATGTAATTTTTACAGTACAAGAAACGGTTAGAATTAAGGACAAAACAGACACAACAACTTTTTCACCAACTAGTAAGCACTTAATGAAAATCAACCAATAGAGTGAAAGGGGCGGGACGTAAATCATTAAAGTCGAACTCTTAAGTGCTCACTTTTCTAAATCGATCATGGCATCATTTTTCCAACTAGTTAGTGGACAACTCCAAAGGGTAGTTGTGTTCATGGCCATCTTACATACATTAAAGTTATATTTTATTTAATATTTTCGCCAATTCAATGAAATAATAATTGTTTCATGCCATATAAATTAGTATTTGATTTATAATACCAGCTAAAAGCACAAAGTAAAGCTTTCAAAGGGTATTTACAGGCTAGTTAGTCCATAAGTTGGGCAACTTCTTCGATGCAGTGTGGCAGGGTGCAAGTTTGAAAGTTGGACTTACTGCAATATTAAGCTGTACCATGTCTGTGAAAAGTTGGGATGTCTGTATCGACCTTTAACTTTGATTTCTTAACTATAAAGTTTAACCTTATAGTGCTTATACTGTCAAAGATTTCACATTTTAGTAATATTCAGTATCATGCAGTTTTTGTGAGTACATAGACTGAAAAAGCTTTTAAATATTTTGAAAAATTAAGTCTTATTTGGATAAATCATATCGACATAAATAAATTATTTAAAGCACACAAGTTCGGATGTATAATGGACAATGGTATAGTTAATCTTCAACTTTGTAAAGAACTTAACATTGCTGATTTTCACCTTTTGACAAAAAATATAGAACATAATAAATATTTGAATATACATAACACAGTTTTTTTTCACAATTAAGTAGTAACTAATTAATAAAATTATATTATTCTGCACAACTTTGGAATAATTCACAGGTACTTCCAACAACAAAATCGAAATAATCAAAACTGCAAAGTTACGAATCACAGTCAAAGATAGATGACTATAAACTAAACTTCGAGAAAGGATACAAAACAATAACGTAAAATAATTTATATAATATTACAAAAAAAAATCATTTACAAAAAAAATATGAGCTACAAAACAGCAGTCTAGTAGAATAATTCTGGCACTTTTTCTAGAAACTATATTAAAGTCTTCTAGTTTCTTTTGATCTAAAAATATTTGTTTGAATCTAGAACACATAGACTGGAGGAATGTAAGAGGTGTCAAATAACTTTTGTTCTCTTATGTATCAGAAAAGAGATTAGTCAAATAGTTATAAAGGTTTCAAATATTAATTTTGTAGGTGAATACAATTCAAATAGTGTGTAGTAGAATTTGTTACAGCCCCACTAGTATATGCTGCAATATATTTTGGAGGAGACAGGAAGGCAATCCTGTCTCCTACAAAATATATCATGTCTATATTCACTTATTCTGATTTTCATGTTGGAAACTGTATTTTGTGGAATTTGAAATATTCAGATGAGATTAAGATTTGTCTCTCTCTACTGACTCTATTTTGATTGCAGTATTTGTAAGATTACTTGCACCTTTAAACGTATTATCTGTTTCACTTCAATTACCGAACTCTGAACTTTTGACATTGAAAAGCACATTCTGCTAATATTTCCTATGTTTTTTGCAAATTTGATGTCACTCCATTGAAGAATGGTAGTACTGTTAATAATGAAGATTTTGCATAAATTTGACAGTACATGTCCAGATTGAGACATTAACAATATATTATCATAAATTGAATCTTTCAATTTCAATAGCGGACTATAATATTCAAGTGAATCAGACTATATTGCCGTAAAAACAAAATTTGAGTACACACTATCCAAACTGTATTTACCAACAAAATAAGCACAACACCACTTCAACTATTACAACACCACTTCAACTATTTGACAAACCACTTCTCCAACACATGAAGAAAAAAAATATTATTTTACCACCCTGTACTATTATAACGTCATAACAATGATGAATCAAAGTGGAGTTATGTCATCTGTGATTGGTACTTCTTTCTCTGCATTCCACATTGTTGTTGCTGAATGCATACGGAAGTGAAGGCGATTCTCTAAGATGTAACCTTTGTAGTTGTTCCTGAGAGAAAGAACAAAATGATTGTTGTAATAAAGCGTATGTTTTAAGAGTAAAGTACATTACAAAACGTTAAAGGTGACGTAATAATAACCTTTATACAGCGTTCTTGCAGTAGCCTGGTAGCCTCAGACTACTAGATTTCGTTTTTGGCTACTGAAAACAAAGCTGTACTAGCCAACTTGGCTAGTGCATATTTTTAAATTTTCAATGACCATCGAGGGCTGATGTAGTAAGGCGGGTCAACACTAATAAGCTCAATATTATTGCTGGTTCAGATCATCACTGACACGTCAGCATTCCGGGATATATATTTCAAGACATGTCATTGGTATTAAACTAAATATTATTGGTCTACATCAATCAAATATAAAATAGGTTCATTCAAATTTAAAAAGAAACATAGGCTATTATCAACTTATGTTATTTTTAGTTCAACAAAATTGTGTGTTTGGCTAGTAACTTTCAGAACTTACTAGCCTCAGTGGCTAGTGTTTGAAAAATGAAATTCTAACACTACCTTTATATATAAAAATTGAAAATCACTTCGTAGGAAAAGCACAGGAAAATTTTATAGTAATCTCACAATAGAAAACAGTTTACAAAGTAAATTTCCCTATGATAATGTCATGATTACAAACTTAAGTTTAACTTTTGTGTAAAGTAAACAAATAGATTTTGAAGTAAACAATTAATGTAATAAAACGTTAAGAACAAGGAAACTTTTTACATGACTTCTATGTCATATGAGAACATTCTTTACCACAAAGTATAATGATCTTCATTCATGAAAAAACATTTTTACACAGATTCGTAGACCTTACTAAAATGATTTAAGTGACAATACTGAAATTTAAATCTGTATTCTACGGAAGTCATGATCTCCATTTCCTAAACAATTATCATTTTCTCCGGGAATCTGACGAATTAAGTGTACGAAACAAAGAAAGGGAGGTGCTATGTAAAACGTATAGAAAACTGATGCCTCAACTGATTTATACTCTGTACCCCTTGAGTTATTCGTAAATCGACGCCATTTTCAAATATTGTCTCTTTTGTTCTCCTTTAAAAAGTGAATGTTAATATGACACCTGTTCAATAATCTGTTTTCAACAATGTTTCAGGCAAGCAAAGTCAACAATACAACCAATCAGAACATCGTACGGGTTTATCAAGCGTTTCTTAAGGGATTAAGAGAGAAAATTACTCCCTGAAAATGGCATTGATTTAGGAAACCTCTACTGGTACAGAGTATAGATACAACTTCAAAAAAGAAAGATTATCAAAATATAAAAAAATACAAAACAACTTCTATATCGGTAGGAATTAAATTCACCATTCTCTGTTGAACGTTTTAATTATCAATAATTGTCAACTAGTTTCAGCGACCATTTTTGTTATCATTTGTAGGTTTCTTCTTGAAAATGGCGCTGGTCGCCAAAACTAGTTGAAAATTATTGATATTAAAAACGTTCAACAGAGAATGGTGAATTTAATTCCTGCCGATATAGAAGATTAACTACTCTGTTTATATATCCTTCAAATTACAAAACAACTCTTACTTAGCGGACTCCATGAGCACCTTTGCTTCTTTCATCATGTCCTCCCTCCCTCCTTTCTCCCCCTCCACATATAAGAGCAATGCTAACTCAACCATAGCATACGGAGCAAGATAGAGATCATCCTTTAGTTTCTTCTGTTGTTCTAATATTGATCGGAAACATTCTTCTGCTTGAAGTGGTGATTTGAGGAATTTCAAACACATTCCTTTTAGCATGTATAAGAGGCAGATGTTGTCTGTGTAGTGGTCACTTCCTAAAGGGGAGAATGGTGTTTAGTTTTTTGAGATTGAGTTAAATTCTTTAAATTTATACTGTGATCAGTCAATATTAGGCTAGTTAAGATTTTTGTAAATATTTCAGTTACTAGGAAAAGGTTGAAATGACATTTTTAACTCACCTTGGGAGAGGTTTGATGTATTTCTCACTGTTATGAATATGTATTCAGAACTGTTTCACTGTTGTAACACTTCCATTTCAAACAGTTCTGAAGACACATTCACAACAGTGAGGAATAAATCAAACCTCTCCCAAGGTGAGCTAAAAATGTCCTTTCAACCTTTTCCTAATACCATGCTGCCTTCCAAACAAACAACCCTTTCTAGTATTTCAGTTACTTCTCTCAAGACAATTAATACTACAAAATATTGATGGAAAAACTATGTGATTTGTAATAAAAATTATAATGGAAACTATTTGTCAACTTACAAAAGTAAAGAAAACAAGTAGTTAAAATGATGAAGAATAATTTAGATGTACTGTTATACTTTGGATATTTGCCCACAAGTCAGAAATGGAGAGTAACCAATCATTATTTGCTTTTAAAAATCACAATTACAAACTGAAAATACAAGTTAAAATTAATATAATATTCAGTCACCAATTTTTAATGTTCAAATTATCAAATAAAAAAGCACTGGTGCATTCCTTAAAGCTTGAACATCTGTTTACTTTTTTTTAAAACACATTATCAGGAAGACAGCAGCTCTCTTATACTGTGTGGCTTTCACGAGAAAACATCTCAAAAGAATGCAGTGGGCGGGGGTGATTGTGCCCTCAGGTAGTTTACAACGAATCCTGCATTGAAAAACAGGGTATTGTACCACGTGAAAGCACATTACTCCGTCCACTGCATTCCATCGAGCTCTTTTATCATGAATGCCACACAGTAAATACAAAGATATTGATGTACATTTGAAAACTGAATGACCAGAAAGTATTTGTACTTACTTGTTTGTTGTATAACTTCCGCCATTTTCTTTTCAACGAGAATAAGAATTCCTTGTACATTCTTCATTCTCTTTCCTAATACTTTAAAACCATTCCAAACATATACCAACTCTAACGCTGGCAGTATCAGTTCTTTACCCTAACAGACAGGAAAAAAAAAGATTATTGCATTTACTTTACAAAATTGCAATGTAGAGATACCGGTAATAATATTTTGTAATATTCGGTTGGTAAAATAATTACTTTTCATGGCGACTTTTACTTAAGAAATATTAAATAAGAATCTGTAAGCTGATGTTACAATTCAATTATTAGGGTCAGGAGTTTGTCGCTTTTATTTCTACAGAAAGTCACACTTATTTTCTCAAAAAGCACAGAAATAAGTTAGAAAGTATAAAAATACAGACTTTATTGCAATAGGGAAGAGCTTTTCAACTTTTATTTATTTAAGAAGTGCAATATTCATATAATTATTTTGTTATAATTAAATACTAAGGAATTTTCTTTATAAATTTTTAAAAAAGTAGAGGAATTACTTCAAAAAGCGCAGAAAAAAGAAATAAACGTGTCAAACTCCTGGCTCTATCAATAATGAATGTAAAAATTTGTTTGTTTCCTTTTGCACTATTTAATCAATCAGTAAATAAACAAATTACAGTATTGGAAATTGATAGACAATAAAGAGAATAAGATATTTTTTGCAGTGGTAACATTAAAACTGTCAATCATAAATAATGTAGATTAAATTAAGCAAATTTTGCAATACAGTACTTATATTCCCAGTGAGAAAATTACATATTACAAAAATACAAAATCAAATCTTGTTAACAGTAAATGCCAGTTATAAATCTATTTCGCTAGCAAAAGTTAAACAAATATCTATAAAATAGTGCTTGTTATTATATTTGTATACTGTAGGATGTTTCGGAGGTAAGACTATTCTTGTGTTTTCATACCTGAGTAAAATATCTTTCACTTTTCTTTGCTGCAAACTTTTCCATTGGCAGTGATTTTCCAGCTATCTTTTGCCTCCATTGAGGTAGATCTCTGAAAGGTACAGAAAAAAAATTAATAAATTTTAATTTTATAATCCATGATTTCATTTGAGAAGTTACAGAAATTGAGTTTTTCACATGGGTTTATTAGTACATAAAAACTGATCAATTCAATTTTTATATGTTGCCCATAGGACAACAAATAGTGTTATTTTACTGCAATTTCTATTCATGTTCAAGAAGGCTCTATATACTCAGACAGTAACACAGAATTATTCCGTAAATTTTCAAGTTTATTGTAAACTCATTTTCAAACAACTTTTATATTTTGTAACACATTTGAAAATGAGTTTACAATAAACTTGAAAATTTACGGAATAATTCTGTATTTGGGTTTCCAAGATTTCTTGCAATTTCTATATTTTTCCCTTGGCAAAATGTAATATTCTGTATTTCCTAAGTAGGTAAACTATAAGTTACCGTACTTCGACCATACAATAAAAGTAATAAAAGCAAATGAAATCAACCGAAATAACTCAAATTAGCTTTAAAATAAGTAAGCAAGTGTGTCAAAACAAAAAGAATTATGGAAAATCAAACAACAAAATCTAAATTAAACCATAATTTATTAATTTCTTACCTCATGAGTTGATCGACATTCTCTCTCTCCTGATTGGTTAATTCATTAGCTCTCATTAACAACATAGAAGCTTTCAAGTAAGCATAAACTGTCTTTGACCAACGACTATTCTCAAACAGTTTATCAGCATAGATTGCAGCTTCAGAATATTCTTGAAGTAAACTGAAACGCAAGGGGAAAAAAGATTGAAATGTTATGTTAACATTGAATAACAAAAGATCGAGATGCCCTTTCCAGTTTCCACTACAAAATAAAGAAATAAAATATTTCACGAATGCTGCTTAATTTTCGGTTATTAGCAACAAGCATCTTAATTTTAAAACCAAAAGAGATTATCTGTCAAAGTTTCAATAGATTAATTTGTTTAGTTTTAATTTATTCAGAAATGGAAACGCAAGTTCACCCCAACTCTTTTTCTTCTTTTGACCTTTAAAAAATATTTTTAAATTACAGTATTACTGTTGAGTTCTACACTATTGATAAAACATAACCTTACAATAAATTCTTACAGATCTGATTTATTGAGTAGGCCCATGTTAGATTTTTACTTTTTGTAAAAAACCTAATTTCCAACTTGTTCAAAATAGGGAAAAGAAATTCAGCTATAACAATACAGTATTTATAAGTCAATTCGTTAAACTTAAAAAATAAGAAAAGTTTTTAAAAACTGCATATTGTTTTCTTCCTCTGTTTTTTATTCATGGCTCGTTAAAAACTAAATATGTTGTATGCGGTATACTCTATACAGTATTATAAAATTGCAAATAAATTGAGTGTGCAAACTCACCAATGTGCCCATGTCATCTCCCAGAAGCATATATGATGAAACTGAGTCCACTCAGTCTGTGAATCCCATGATCTTTTATACCAAACTACTGCATCTTCTAAATCACCACGAACATAACTTAAACGACCTTTGAAGAATAAAAACCATGCTCCTATTGACGGGAGGGAAAATTTGTGGTTTTTATTAGAACCTTTTATTGTGTTTTTTTATTACCTTGTAATTTTTTTTAAAATTCTGAATTCTAAAGGATGACTTCAAGCCCTCTATCCATAATCCAATTTTGCATTTTATTTTCCATACTGTTTATAATTTTAGGAATGAATTTCATTCATAAAATTGAAGACGTGTATCGAAAAACCGACGAACTCCATTTTAAAAATATTCCTTCTATTGCCCCTCATCAGTGTGACAGTCAAAACAACCCAACTCCTTATTTTTCTCTATATTGTTCAGGCTTTGAAGAATACAGAGAAAAATAAGGAGTTGGGTTGTTTTGACAGTCACACTGATGAGGGGCAATAGAAGGAATGTTTTTAAAATGGAGTTCGGCGTTTTTTCGATACACGTCTTCAATTGTAAACAGTTTGTACATTGGATGGTCAAATTGGATGTGGAAATCGGTCTTCAGAAAAAACAAAAAATTGAAACCTGAATAAACTAATTGAAAGAACGAAGTTGTATTCTTAACCCATGTTTGCAAAGAAATCAACTCGATTTGATTATTATTAGGAAAGGGTTTGAAGGACATTTTAGTTCACCTAAAGTGAGGTTTGATGTATTCCTCAATGCTGTGGATATGTCCTCAGAACTGTTTCACTGTAGTGCACATTTCAACAGTGAAACAGTTCAGAAGACTTATTCACAGGCACACCATTGTGGAATACATCAAATCTCTCCCAAGGTGAACTAAAATGTCCTTCAAACCATTTACTACTACCATGCTTCCTTCCAAACAAACAACCCTTTCCTTTCTGTTATATCGATTTTCGATTATCTTAGTGGAATAACATTTTATAAATGAATGCAAATAATAAGAATTTTTATTAATACAGTAAATTATAATACATCCTGTAATTTCACAATATTTCCTCTGAATTAGTGCATTAAATGCGAATTTCTCTATGAAATGGATTATGATTTGCACTTGGATATTCAGTTCTTATGGAGACTAAATACAGTACAGTACTGAATTAACCTAAGACAAAATAATATATTTTATAGTGTATTCACAAACATTATTTCGACCGGTATATCCTTGAAATTTATAAAACTCTGACTTAAGACGATAACTGTCAAAACACAGTGTGTTTACATGCACTTACAATTACCTAACAATGATTCTTTGAAAAGAAGGATTAAGATTACAATTGGAAAATCACCCATCTGAAGGATAAACCGGTGGAAATAATGTTTGTGAACGGACTATACTTTATGAAACTATTACCAGTTTACCACAGTGTAGTGACATAATATAAACTAAAAAAACATAAAATAAAAACACAGTCATATTTTTTAGCATCACTACTTCCTTACCTTTAGGAAACTGTTGTAACTGATAATTAATGATTTCTTCTGTTAACGTATAATCACCATCTTCTGACATGAAATGATGACTGAACATTAAGTGATATGAACATAATGCTAAACCACACAGAACATGGAATAAACTGCCCTTCAAGTTGAAACCAGTTTCAAGTTCTTTCAGACCGTAGTTCTGGAATGGGTTAAGAATTTGTGTGAGTAACAGGATTTTGGTATTTATTATATACGATTGAAATGGTAATCATCGAAGTAAATTCGCAGAAGCTTAGACAGTTGTTACAAATGTTAAAATATACTTCGGACAAGAACCACATAAATAAATAAATTATTATAACACAGATGATTTGAAATACTCGGTAGTCCTAAACTGATAAGAGCTAGTAAATTATATCATAATTCTGATTTTAAAATCGATCCCCTAGACTTGGAAAGAAATCATATTTGGACAATTTTCCATCTTTGTTCTTTACATAATTCTAATTTTCATAAATGTACCCAATAACAGTGATATAGTTTGAGAAAACATTCATAATAACATAGGAAAGCAAATTTACTTTTTTTGGGATGAAATACTGTAGCATAAAATTACATAAATTATAAACAAAGAAAATCTAAAATTTGAGTAATAAATTCTGCTATATTTTGGACAGTTCTTGGATCAGTACACTATTGTTTCATATCTGAATTCACTAGCTCCAGAAGCCAGCACATGAAAAACTAATTATCATAACCTTATTGGCTGTTTGCATTAACACATCATGTAAACAAGCATGATTTTTTTACAACCATATTCAGAAAGTCTAGTTCTCAACTTTTTTATTAGTGACACTACAACTAACCTTATATGACTGTAAATGGAAGCATGAAAAATTAATGACATTTAAAGATTAAGAAGACAATACAACATATTCTGTTACTGATGTACTTACACGATTTCCATGGAACCCAATGAATTCTAATACTCGTAAGATTTTCGTTGGTAACACAGAAATTAACTGAAAGGAAAAGGAAAAAAATGTAATCATTGACAATTCATAATTATGAAGAATATGCATAGATACTTCGATGGGTTGAAAAATATAATTATGTCACTACTTTGCTCATTGCTTTCATTTTCTAAACGTGTTTCGTAATGTACAATACCGGTATTACCGTCGTCAAAGAATTTGAAAATTGAATCTTTATCTACGGTACGTAAATATTTTATAAATTATTTATAAACATTACAATGGAAACTAGCTCAGTTTTCATGACAGTAATAAGCAGAGTTGTCAAACTTTCTCAACACATCAAAAAAAGTGACAATAATCAGATTGCATCAAATCTTAAATGGGTTACCTGCAGCTAAATTGACTTTTCTGATATTACAACATAATATAAGTCTCCTTGATATAAATAACTCATATTATTTTTCTTACCTCACAAAAATCACTGGTTGTGGAGATATTCACCTTAGAAAATG
>JAQIWE010003068.1:0-12242 GCA_034698565.1 Campodea plusiochaeta | reverse complement strand
ATATCAAGTATCTAAAGTTTATTAAATATGTTTAACAATATCGCCAAAGTTACTGTCGGAAAAAAGGATCAAATGTGCAATTGATGCTAAAAACTGTCGTTTTTTTACTGTTTGACGTCGAAATTTACCAGCAATTTAATCTTCAAATGAAATATTTGACCGACGATTGAGAAGCTGATTTACCACCAAATTCGAGAAATGTTTTCCATACAAAGAAAAGGTTCTGGGAATGGCAGAACAGAATGTCACCGTTTCGATGCAATGGAATTTATATCGAAATATACTGATCGGTTTGTGCCACTGATTGAGGTGAAACAATGGTAAAGAACAAACACTAACTTTAAGTATTTCTGATTGGGACTCCAGAATTTTATGAGTGAAATGAAATATACTTTTGATTCTGGATGTTTGTAAATGTCGATTCTACCACTGCAAGTAGTTTCCCCACTAAATAAAAATATTAATTTCATTTCACAATTAAAATGCGTTTGACGATACATCATTATTGCTTATATTTACTACGAACTGGCTTGCTATAGTGTAATCAATTCCGCTGCGTTAATAAGATTGATTGTTTTAGTTTGCCACTTCGACTCAGCAATTAAAATATAATTTATTCTAATCTTCCTTACCCTACTCCACTACAAAATCTAGCAGTCATAAAAGTTCCATAAGTAGGCATGAAAGCTGCGACAGCACTGAATACAGCATTAACACTCAGAGCTGAAAGTAAAGTTCGTCTTCTTCCTAAACGATCGGCAAGATTACCCCATATCACTGCACCAATCATCATACCAAGGAATGTAATAGTAGCTGTAACAAATTAAAACATTCTTACAGATAATATCACTAATTTCACTTCCTCACTTAATTAAAATTGTCTTACATTACTTTCATTCGTTTCTCATAAAAAATTATCGTTGTGTAAGTTAGTTCCTGAAGATTATTTCAATTTTTGAGAAATCGGAGATTGCAAACGCGACTTATTACTGACAGATGTCACTACATATATACACACAGTCAGTAACGGTAACTAGATAAACGGAACCCATTAACATAACACAAAGTTATCTATTTATACGTTACAACGGATTAGGCGAAGTGGCATTTTCTTCTATTAAATAGTTCTGCTTGGGTTTCATTTCTGGTTTGTATAACTGAAATTTTTTTCACTCGTTTTTATATTCAGTTGATAAAGCCTTTTCATTAATAAAGGCGAAACGTCCTGAAGAAATATTGTGTTTCAATTAGATGTTAAACCGAAGCAGAACTATTTAATTATCTATTTATATACACTGTATTAAGAACCACCACTTCAATGTTGCACGAGTATAACAGTATCTTTGCCGGTGGCGAGAACTGAAAAAGGATAGCCTTATGTATAATAATTTTCAGCAAATACCAATATCTCGCAAAAATACTTTTCTGTATAGCTCTATATTTTTTACTGTAGTAAAAAAGTTGATCTTTCAAAACACCTTGGGAATTTCATCCGAAGCCAATTTCGTTTATAAAGTTTGACATATCTCTGATATTTTTTAAAACTTAAAGTAGATAGAAGCATCTCTTCTTATCAAATCATTGAGTATGTTCTTTAATATGCAAACATATACCTTAAATGAAAACTAGATTTTCAAGTGAACATTGGCAATATGAGTCGCTGATAGTAAGGATTATTCTCCATCATTCATGACTTACCCATCCATCCTTTATTTGCGTCTGTGAGGCACAACTCTACTTCTGCACTTGGCATAACATAAGCTATCACAAATATCTCAATTGTATCAGCTGCCAAACCTAAACCCACCACTCCAAGTAAAATCCATTGGAAAAGACCCATACCAGCCTAATAAAACAAAGAGATCAATTTTTAATATCGTACAACAGAAGATTATCAATATATATTGTACTTCTTATACATGATACACTTGCAGGAATGTAATACTTGTCAGTGTTAATATATTGTTTTGAAAAATTTGAGTTATACTACAGTAGAATAAATTCATGAGAATGTCAAAGTTTGTAGAATCTCACACAATATTAATGTAAATATCAAATGAGAATATATTACTCTGAATATTTTCCTCTAAGAATATTCAGTGTTATATATTTCCATTTGATAATGTCAGTTTTCTATTTTTGCTTCTGCTTTGTAAGTCATACGACAGTTGCTGTTATTTAAAGCACATCTATTGTGTTTCTTGTTTCAGTTTCATTAGTCTACTTTCTTATTTCCTGAGTCATTAGCGTCGTCTGCTTTGTTTACACTAATGCTATACTGTAGGTATTTCCTCATCACAATTACAAAACGGTAATTAATCCTATCAATTAATCATTAGGAGAGATTGTTAAGCATTTCAACCAAAGGCTTAAGTAATTGACAGCACTCTACAAATCATTCTTATTAACATCTATGTAGTTAGGTATAATATGGTGGAATTATGAAGTTTATAAAACATTGTTCGAACTAAAATGGCATATTCCCTTCGCATATTCCATTATAGTTTATAAGGACGAAACCCATGCCTTATTACTATACTAAGCTAACATTATATAATATGATTTTGACTAATTCGTTCGCTATTACTGAACACTAATGTTGCGAATAGTGCAGTAGTGTATACAATTTTTCAGGAATAATAATAACTGAATAATATAAAAATAATACGTAATTTGCGCTTTCCTTTTATATAGGTCCTTACTAAAACCGAAGTGAACTATCTTGAGGTGACTTTCTTTCGTTTTCTCTGTGTTTATACATTGCAAGAACCAGAAAGTTACTCCAAAGCGAGAGCAGTTTGCAAACTAAGATCAGTAACCAAATCAAATATTATACCTTCGAACTGTAAGTAATTATATAAAATAACCATATAACAACAAAAAAACCTTGAACTTGTACTGTTTCATCGGTGAGCATAATTTTGCACACAGTTTTACCGTTTCACTTTCTTTTTTATTCCTATTGTACTCGATATTCCAAGAAAAAAAAAGCTATATTGCAAAACGAAACGCCCCAATGAAAAAATGGGCCTTTAACCATCTAACCTAAAACCTTCTCCTCTCACCTGTTGTATGGCATCTTCATGGAACTGTTGAAGTAATGAAACATCAGAATCGCCATCTAATTCATCTCTTTCATCATCTTCTTCATCAGGACGATTTGTCCCGCGTAACATTGAACCTTCCTCTGTATACGACATTGGTGGGACAACTTCACGACGTACCAATGAGGCCGCTTCCGACAGCTCCACATCTTCGCTCATGGTACACACACATCTGAAATAGGGTTTTTCTTTAGTTTTTTTGTGGTGGTATTTGTTTTTTGTTTGTTTTAATTTATTGTTTGGTTTGATTAAAGTTTTTTTTAGTTTTTTATATAGAGTTGTTTTGCGATTAGACGAGGAAGGAATGTTTCAGAGAAAGACTGAGTTTACTGAAGTTGGTGATGTATTGTGTGGTCATTGCTCTCGGTTTTGTTTCATATTTTTTCTAATGCTGATAGAATAACAATACTATATAGTGGACGATACTTTCTTTTCTTGTTTTCAATATATACAAATTCTATACTTTTGCAATATACTGTATAACATTACATTTACATATGTCGTAAGTGCCGTACAAGATACTGTAACAGTTTGTAGTAGTATCCAAATCAGACAGTTTCATTTCAATACCCGCAGCATATCATTATTCCCAATTTCGAAAATTCTTGACATCAGTTTTTATGATAACAGTATATAATCACATTATTTTAACTTAAAATAACACTTAGAAGATCCTGTAGGTTAACTGGTCACTCATAATATACTATTATATTCTATTTTTCTAAGTTATAGAAGTTGATTTTATGAATTTCCGCTTTTCACGCCCAAAAAGTACTTGACTATACAACACGGAAATGAAACATCAATCTTATTATTTCTTCTTCTCTTATGTTCTTGAACTTTCCATAAAAGTAAAAGTTCATTCTATTATTGCTATATATAAAGGCACCACACCTAAAATGACTTATTGCATGGGTATAGTACTTTCCAGAAGAAACAGAACAGTTTAGGAGTAATATCACTAATATGGTTCGGTTCAATTTCTACTTTCTCCAGGATAATTCCATCTCATATCCATGCTGAATATTTACAGTTCGAAATCTTTTCTGTTACATTAGAACTCGTGATTACTGGAATGAAACACTTATATATATAATATTATAAATATATATAGGTATATTTACTTTATTAATAGACGCAACAGCAATTCTATTCGAGTTTATAACTTTCCATAACCTAATAAAAACTGCATCATGCACTTTAGGTTTTTGGGACATTTACTTAATCACATGCATCAATTATTATTTCATAATTATAAAACATGATATAAAAATAGTAACCCTTCTCCTCCAGATTAGACCCGAATAGCTCACTATTTGTTTATATCAAATTTCCCTAAAGGAGTCAGCTGATATTTGTTTACGTAACAATTTAATTACTCTGATTAATTTTCTTCTGGGCACAGCATATAAACGGGAATGCATGAAAGTATACTGTACTACGTATATCATATACCGTTCTACAGTGAAGTTCCTTTCTACCCCCCTGCAGCTGTTTTATATGGAGAAGGAAAATCGATATAGTATATTTCAAGGACTAGGCTATCTATAGTATTCAAACAAAATAAAATTATGTTTTCACCTTTGCATATAATTATGAACATATGCCTTAGGATATTTCTCTAAAAATAATAAGCATCTATAGAGGTTAATTAATGTTGTAAATCTGATCATCAAATTTGAAAATGAAAGAAACTTTTGTCTGCATATAAGATAGAATTTTGAGCATGAATATAATAAATTTCGGCAATAATACAAAGCGATTAATTTCATACCAGCTAATCAACTATACTGTAATCATGGTGTAGGTACTATACGAGTATAGTAATTTTTTTTTATTTTAAGGGATTATTTTAAGGAAAATTAACTTATTTTAAAATTTGTAAGGCATAATATGTTCCATAAATCAATGGTACAATTTTGATGCATCATTGATGAATCAGTATCAATGATACACCAAAATTTCCGTCAGTGCTCTTGCTCCCCTCTGTCTTGTTACAGAACTTAAATAATGTAATTTGGAATCCTCATCAAAACTGAAGAACTTCCACGAGTTTCTCGGTTTGTAAATAAAGGATTAATATAAAAATTTGCACTTTTAATCGGAAATATAACAATGAAATTTTTTGTCAAACGATGATTATGATCGTTGATCTGGACAGATTCTTATATTCTCGTGGAAAAAATAAAAAATTTCACAACTGAGTTTTCAACCAAACTGAGTTTTTTTATGAATCTACCAGCAGAAAAGAAGCTGTTTCTGTAACTAGTTATCGGTAACTATAAGCAAACAATGCTATCGTGTTTCATCTGTGTAATTGTATTTATTAGTTCTCTATAGGATCGATTTATTGTCCATTCTATTCTGATTACTTTTTCCAGATATATCTACAGAAAGTATGGCTCGATGATATGATAACGAAATCTCAATGAAGAAAGAATCGACGTCGAACTCATTTAAAATAATTCATCGCATCAAAATTTCCATTCTCTTAGATTCTCTCGAAGAGGTCGACGACACAGGTTTTAGCGTATATTTAAAGAGTGATCTGAATAAAAGTGAAAATTAACTTACGTGTGTCTTGTAAATTGCTATTTCTACCTCTCGAGGAAATTCATCCTTTTGCTTTGGATAAGTTGAAATTCATTAAAGATGTATTTGCCATGAAGCACTCACAGGATTTAGGAGAAGAGTGATATTCTATACTTCAATCTAAAAATAGAAAGAGAAAATGAAAATCAATGAGTTTTCGTAATTTTATTTTATATTTCTTATAGAACAATAAGTGAATTTTGATCTTTCTTTGTTATCATTGTATTATCCGATGACAATACAGGTTAGAAACTCCCCTTCTAAGATTTTAGTTCTTTTTGTTTCTGATTCTACAGTGTAAGAGTTGGAGTAATAAAGCAGCCAATATGATTTAAAACATCATAATATTTCAACATTTATACATTATCATTCTCAAATGCAAATAATTCAATTATTTTCATTTGAATTATTTTCATATAATTATTTTCATTTGAGAATGACATTGTATAAATGTTGAAATATTATGATGTTTTAAATCATATTGGCTTCTTCATTACTCCAACTCTTACACTATTACAAAATATGCAGTCAGGAAGTTTCCACGTTGAATTTTGATTCTACAGAAATGATAGTTATATAGTAAGAGATTTTGTTATTATGTGCTAATAAAATAACTGTTATTATGAGGAATGATGGTAACGGTAATTATTGTAAGTACTTTGTGTTTTAATAACAATGCAACATGACTTGACCAAATAACTCGTATATAAAATTCTGAATTGGCAGTTGCAAGAAGACAGTCTGATTAAAAGGAATGTTTACTTCTTATGACTCATAATGTGAATGTTTAAATAGGGGTTACAGTAAAGTGTAATTGAATTGATGTAAAGAAAAAAAACAGAATCTATTACAGAATCGTTTATACAGCAAGGAAATAATAGGAAAAGGAGCATCATTCTGATGGAAGTCGGTGTTACTGGAAATATATACGCCTGCGTTAATTTGTAAATTGGAATATTCATTTTTAAAGTTGGTTTTTAGATATTGGTAGCAAATTCGTCTTTGTTCTACCTTGATTGGGTAGAAATGAATTAAATAAGTAAATTATTCATACGATTTAATATGAGAGAATTTCATTGTTGTATATGAATTAGCGCCAAAAATAAAACAGCGATTTTTTTACGATGAATCAAGTATAGAGAGTACATTTAATTTTTGGAACAATTTTTACATTACGACAGTAAGTTCCAACAGAAATAAAATGGTGATTCCTGGTGAAGCATGTAGAAAAATTCAAGTAAATGAAATAATTGAGTAGATTAATTTTCATAGCAACATTTCTAATTCGGATAAATCAAAGTAACAATTCGTAGTGAACTAGTGATATTTATAATGAATGGAGAATCATTCATTAAGTTTAAGACTACTAAATTTTTATCGCAAATTTATCTGGAAGAAAAAAAAACTGATTCTTATACCCATCCATTATATGGACAATATAGACACAGTCATCTGAAACGTCTTGATAGTATTGTTTAATGTACTCTAATTTATCGAAATCGATTTAATACTTGTTATTATATCGAAATCGACCATAGTATAATATCCGCTTTATTCTTTTGTCTCTTTTATATGTATAAGACATCTTTCAAAGTTTGATCTGTTTTAGGTAATATTTGAACTAGGATGGTTATAGGCGAGATTTGTTATTCGCAGAAATAAATTCAATGATATCTCTGGTTTTAAGCTTTTCAACCAAAAGTGAGAGATTTCTCTGGCCAGATAATCCTATATAAATTTGCCTTTTTAGTTCTTCAATACACCGTAGACTGGAATTAACTCAGTGATACTTTTTAAACTGGATATTACATTCACAGTAAGGCTGAACAACTTATTAACTTACAGAAAAAGAGCTTGAAGTCCATTTAATGACATTCATATTTCAATAATATTACTCTTCAGCATTGTTAATAAATATATATATATATATATATTTGTTCTTCATATTATGAAACACAGTAGACTCATGTTTGATTACAGTGTTAAATTCAAGTTTACCGATCATTCAAATATGTTCTTCTTTGCACTGTATTAGCAAAATGAGATACATATTTCCTTTGGATACAAGAAAACAAAATATTATTTTGAGCATAAAATGCATATAAAATTTATTTTCAATCGTGTTTAATCGTTTGTATCAATCGTTTGTATTGTGATTGAGTTTAGAAGACAAGACAACTATATTACTGATGAGTAACTTTTATCAATTTAGCATCATGTATGGTATAAATAATATTATGTTAATGCAACGAAATAAAAATTGGAATATTCAAAATGACGAACAGCTTAGGTTAGTATTTCATATACAACAGTTTTCCGTTTAATCTTATATCTTTCTTTCTTGCTGCAAGGAACTTTTTTTATATATTGACCCGTCTAACAGAATCCAAGACAATTTTCAAAACGGACAATGCACTCAATTCTTACGTATTATTTTGAACTCACTCCAAAATTTCTGAACAATAAATTACTTTATACAGTTCACAAAAGCTCTTCATTATTGGCAAATAAAATGAATTGTTCTTGGAAAAGACAGTGAAAAAAGAAATGAAATTCAAAAGTTAATTATTATTCAAGCAGCAGATTGTCCGTCGAGACAGAACTTGTAACTGAATTATTTGAAAGAGTAAAGCCTATTCTACTTCCCCTTATCTTTTGTCGATTAAAAATATGATTTATTTAGTAAGGTAAAATTAACGTTTCTTGAAACACGCGTTTTCTTTTTGTTTTGTTTTTTCATCGCTCATTTCTAACTAAACAAATCGGTTATAATAACACCAAAGCTGACAAACATATCATGTAGTTATTTACTCATATTTTACAATTAAAATGTAAATGTATAAATATAATTCTCCTGGGGAATGCCACTGATTGTGAAATCTGAAGTTATTTACAATTGTTTTAAAAATCACATGTGCTGCTAGACTTAACTTTGGTTAACATCAAAAATGATATGATTAGTAAAAACATTCATTACATCAAACTGTATAGTAGGTACATTGTATAGGAGTACAGTATAATCGATTGCGTAGAAGATTTAACTTTTTTTTTAATTACTCGTTTTACTTAAAGAGAGAAATTTCCATAAGTAATAAAGGAAAACCTTTTGTCAGCTTTTAAAGTGATCTCTATATACTAAAACGGCATTTAAATCACCAGCATATACATAAAATTCATTTCCTTGCTCTCCTTCATTACGTAATACAAGGTGGCAAAAAAAAATCCGGATTTTTTGCAATGTGATATTTTCTGAAATAATGACGCTAGAAAGACGAAATAAGAACCACATGAAGGAGCTTCTTGTTCTCCTTCCGAAAATATGTAGTTATGACAATCCGTGAGATTATTATGACCTCTTCGGCCTTACAAATAAAATATTTACAGTAAATGAAAGTTTCTATTAAAATACCAAATTGAAACCGATATTTTTCTGTAAAGCAGCAAAAAGACAAAAAATATATAATAATAATAATGATATTTTTCAATAATCGTAAACAATAAACATGTATCTACTACTACTTAACATCCTTAAATAAATAATTAAAAACATTCCTTTATTTTTCTTGTAATTTAAATAAGATTTTTAAGTGTTTGTTTTTGTTTTACAACTTTATCGCACAACCTGAAATATCATGAAACCATATATTTTTGGAAAGTAAACAAGAAAATATTTCATAATTAAGCTATTTGTTTCATCTTTCTATCTTCATTACATCAGAAAACATTGTACATTCTATAAAAGAGTCCAGTTTTTTGGTTATGAACTCCGGAACAGGGGGGTGGGCAGGAGGGCCGCCCACCCTATTTTAATTCAGGGTTTGCAACACCCACCCTATCATATATAGTCTTTTAATTTATAATAACAAAATTCGCGTAAAATGTAACTAAATTTCCAAATCTTTCAAATTATAGTGATTTTTAGATTTTCGGAGATTCAGTGGCTTTTTCTTGATAATATTTCATATCAAAACTATGGATTCGACCACTTTAAAACAATTTTATTGTGTTTTGAAGTGATCTAATCCATAGTTTTGATATGAATTATTATAGTGATTTTTATTGAAAAATATCTTAATCTGACAAAATGGCTTAAAATGGGCTATTATGTCAATGAAAAATAAAAAAAATTCGCATTCGAACTTAACCCTCGCATTGATTCCTTTTCCTATTCCCCTTTGACTTCCCTTAGAAAAAGTTGAAAGCACTACAATGAATTTTGAGATACGGATTCGCCCACCCTGGTAAAAAAAAACTTCCGGAGTCCCTGCTTTTGAGCTACCTTGTATAGTTCAAATTAAATGAGGAAAGGTTTTTTTATAATACATTTATTGGAATATATTAAATTTAAGATCCTTTTGTATAACAATTCTGTAACAGAAATTATTATTCTATACTAATTGGCCAAATGTTTCTTTTTTTGCGACACTTACTGACCCAAAAGGTTAGTTGATTAATAATGATATAATTATCAGGAATCAGTTGGGGGCAAACTTTATTTCCTCGTCAATCCAATTCTACCCTTTCTATGAGAAAGTTAATTAAAACTGATAGATTTAAGTAAAATTCCCTACAGAGACCGATGTACCCGAATGTAGACTAGCAGTAGAAACTTTTGAGAATATCGTATTAGTTGCTTCTTTTCTGACCTCAAAGAAGCCTAGTATATTTGGTAGCATTTTAGGTCAGATTTTTACTGTCTTATTTCTCTCAAATCAAAGAATAAATTTGCTTCGATAACACTTCTTTTAGAATCAAACATTTTATATTTTTGGCTCTAAAGTTCAAGTTTTATTGATAATATAGATGTTGAGAGTATTATTTTTGGATCACAGTTGCGACCATTGACTTATTTTGTGTTTATATATTTATGCAGTTACAGCAGATATTTGTGCAAACTGTTTACCAGCAGATTTTTTTTTAATAATTTTTTTATAGTATAGATTTTTAAATTTGCGCCTTGAAGGTATATAACTATATGGTTGAACAAGAATATGTTTTTTGTCTCTAATGTAATGACGTATACTGCATTATCATATTATCATATTAATTTTGTAGCAATAAAATATCAGAACAAATAGTCGCAAAAAGTATTCATAAGTAAATGAATATTGCACAAATACACATTAGTATTGACACCTGTACTGTTCTAACCACTGAATAATAATCAATTAATCATATTTCATTTCAATATAAACGTCTTGTTGTAATATTATTACTATAATAATTTCAACCTGCTGATGAAATTGTAGTTAATTCAAAGTTAAAGGGTTACTTGCAGATAATGAATTTCCGGTTTTCTGTGATTTTCTTGTACGGTACCTTATATTATTAAAGAATTTTTGCAAAAGGTTGTCGTTTTTTGACTGAAAAGATCAAGAGATATTTATGTTTATATAGTCGATAGATTTTCCACAAGGTAGCACAAATCGACCTACTTAATTTCGCTGCCTTGCAAAAATATGCAAATTATTCGCTGAAAACACATATCTATTAAGTGGTAGTAAAATCGACTTACAAATAATGCAAACTAATCATTTTATTCATATATCAGCAGTTGTCTTGTTCTGGGCCACGCTTGCTCCGCTACCTTACAGCTGATTTTCTTGCATTTTCTAAGGTGAATATCTCCACAACCGGTGATTTTTGAGAGGCAAGAAAAATAATATGAGTTATTTATATCAAGAACACTAATATTATGTTTTAATATCAGAAAAGTCAATTTAGCTGCAAGTATCCCTTTAAATAATCCATTTACCATATGACAACAAAAACATATTTAACAATCCATCAACCGAAACTAATTCCAACCCTTAAAAGAAAATTCCCGGATGGCATTTTTATTACCATTCCAACAATAAAAAAACACATCTCCTTTAGTAAACATAACTTTCATCACTTTTGCACAAAACTCCGGAAAAAAAACTCCGTCGTATGTTGCTCTTAAAAGCATTTTACCATCTGCTATTATTTGTTCTGGTCTGTTTTTATAGTTAGGGCGGACAATAGCGGTTTTATGTTGGTATTCGTTATTTCCCTGTAGGTTGGTATCATTGCAGGATTCTCCCAACATGGCTCTCTCTGAGTAGAGAAAACAAAAAAATCTCTATTCGTGATTTGAATGAGAAATCAAACGAAATTGTAGAATTGAGGTAATTTAGTTTGAATGTGCATATTATTATTTTTATCATGAATTGGATATGTTGCAAATATATTGAGTAAATAGATTAAACCTGTATTTTTTTCCAACGGGACGCCGTCTTTTCCAACACACATATCCGGTTTTACTTTCTTTGTTCTTTATTGTGCTCGCTTTTTCTAGAGACCGATAACATGTGTTGGTAAAGATGGCTTCCCACATGAAAAAATACCCCTCTAAATATATGTCTAATGTCTATTGAAAGTGACTATGAGTGTATTTTACTTGTCCAGTGAACTCAAAGCCTTAATACTCTATCTGTCAGTTCATTTAAGTAAAATGGCATTATTATTCGATCATACGATATTAATTACGTTGATATTAAAATATTTATATCGAAATAAATAAAT
>JAQIWE010003067.1:0-12246 GCA_034698565.1 Campodea plusiochaeta | reverse complement strand
ACTTTAGCTCTTAAGATGTTATGAATTTTCACAATTTCCTTTTTATCTTCTTTCGTAATAAAATCTTTAACTAAAACGTAGAATAAGTGTTCTTCTAGACAATATCCAATACATTAAAAAAAAGTAATACGAG
This sequence comes from Campodea plusiochaeta, assembly GCA_034698565.1. Classification (NCBI taxonomy): domain Eukaryota; kingdom Metazoa; phylum Arthropoda; class Diplura; order Rhabdura; family Campodeidae; genus Campodea; species Campodea plusiochaeta. The sequence goes on along the minus strand of JAQIWE010003067.1, from coordinate 12,113 downwards.
TTAATGTTTACTGATAGTGAAATAAAGGGTTTACGAATTATACTCATAATAGTAACAGCATCTTACTTATAGTATTGATCCCGAATTATATTTGGGGTTAAATAAACCTCATTTGATTGAAGATTTTGAGTTACTTTTTATTTCTAGACATATGGTAGAAATATATCAGTTATTGACTGTCTATATACAAAAGTGATAGGTGATTACAACAGATTACTTTTACCAGCAGAATCTTGCTTTTTACCCAAATACTTTTATTGTTGTATCATACTGATAATAATATAAAGTAATAAAAATCTTGGTAATACGAGCGTCTTCAGTGATGAGTGAACAAGTATCTTCACCTTCAGAGTTTCAACAATTACATTAAGTCATAAAATTACGGTGTGTAAATAATTGAACTGTTTCCATCATTTTATCACAAGGTAAGGAAATATTTGTCAGGAAATTGAGTTGCAAGTAAAGCTACGCAATGTGTAACGAAAGGCACGTTCTCATAATCGCTTTCATATTAGCTTTCACTTTCACTTTCAAATATTATATAAGGTAATGAAAGTATAGTAGAATACAAATCTGCTTACAATACTCCATGTAACAAAATACTTTAGAAAAACTATAAAATTCAATAAATGTAAATTTATTCCAAACAAATTGGAATCGACAAATATTTAAGAATTCCATTTCAGAAAACACAGCTTTTGGTCGTCAAAAGGTAGTTTTTAACCTTTATAAAGCACGAACTATATTTTTCTCTTCCTACTTTTCTTTTTTATTACTAATCAATCCAGCAACAACAGAAATTCTACACAAGTTTGCCAAATCAGTAACTTATCAGAAATCATATATCATTAGGAGTCTGAATAAGTCATTTTCCGGTTGTTAAGGCTATATGTTTCATTCAGATCCTACGTTTTGACATACCGTATCCAATTATACACAATTTTAACTACTGACTTCAATGATCGCACATACCAGTAGTACTATTTTTATTGTTCCTATAAAAGACCAGGCATTTAATTGTTCCTATAAAACACAATTCATGTATCGTTCATGATGATAGACATATATTATCTGTAATATAATATGATGGTTTCTATAAAACTAACAGAATTCAATTATCATTGTCAATATTTAATTAAAATGGACATAAACACTTTGCAAACAAAATAGCAACGTCAAAAGAACAACATTTAGAAATCTCTGCATTGAGTGAATAGCAGTGCAGAAACCAGAAATACAATCTTTATACCTTTCCTTTTGATCAGTTATATAGTACTGTATAACTTTATAGACATTTGAAAGGGTTTGGAGGAGAGAAAAAGTGAATCGATATCTCAGAGGAGAAAAATGAAATTTCTCTTCTTTTATGTAAGAAAAGTTGAGTGAGTCTTACCTTTGCTAATCTGTCGAACTTTGCGAATAGGTGGTTGAGCATACGAACAAGATCACTGGCGGCGTACGTGGACGAAATGGCAGTGAAACCAACGATGTCGGCGTACAACATACTATAGAAAGGAATGAGAAAATTAAACATTGATAGATTTGGCAGATGTAAGCAGCAAATGCAAGTTTAAATATATTTTGTACCACAGAAAATGTAAAAATCAAAACGATAAACCTTGAGAAACTGTGCGAATGATGTTATTAATTGCTATTTTATATTAGTGTTATACAGTGAAACAATGAATTTATTAATGTGATGCTGTTCAGTATCATTCATTCAAATCTCTGTCATTATTTTAATACAGCAGTGTACAGAGAAAATTCTCAGAAATATATACGAACATTTATCTGATAAATTTTCATATAAACTTCTGAGAATTCTTGAATCTATTATTGTATGCAGTATACGTTCTCTTGCCATATGAAAATCATGACTCTCACCAATTTCAAAATACAACAGTATATCTGAATTTTCTCTCTCTCCCAGACTATAAACTAAGACATATTTCTAAAATAAATAATAATTTTTTTCTCCACCATTACGAAAGCATTACTGTTAAATGAACAATACTGAGAATACCCACACCAATTTCAATTGTACTATTGATTTTCACAATTATCTATGGAGACCAACTCGAATTACACTATAACAGAGAAATCTGCTTCTAGTATCGTCTGGTAATATGCAGAAATCTCAAATTAATATAGTGATACTTGAATATGAAACTTCGAATTTTCTTTCCAGTTTTTGTATATCATTTTTAATTTTGTTCATTGATTCTAAACCAACAGATCCACAAAAACACTTCTCAATTTCAAATATCAAATAAACTGGAATTCTCTGAGAAATCTGTCAGAATCCTTCCTCACCTGACATTTTCGTGTCTACTGAGATACATTTTCTTGAATGGCCCACCCTCTGCCTGCCCCCATTCACTTAACATTGTCCTTGCTAGATGAGCAGGTAACACAGCCAATAACAACCGCTCCTGCTCACTTGTACGTTCAACAACTTCCTTGTTCACTGAAGACGCTTGACGCTCCTGAGCGAACGCATGACGCTGCTGACCCTCCGCCATGTAGTGTGACAGAAGACCCAGGAGATGGCAGCATAGTAACAGAACACCCTGGAGGAAATAATAAGTAAACGGTATTTAATTATTACTGGTGTTATGTTTTGAGTTACCAGCGATATCGGATAAACTTTCTATGAAAATATATAGGTGTTTACTAAATACAGTGTAAGATTAAATGTTTTTGTCTGTAGTGCGCAATATCAACAACTATAAATAACAGGAAATAAATTTTAAGAAAATTAATATAAACTACAATAAATTTAAAACATTTACTTGTGAATAAAAACACACCATTCTCTAACGGTGTGTTTTTATTCACAAGTGTTTTAAATTTATTGTATTATATTAATTTTCTTAAAAAAAAATTCCTGTTATTAATATTACTTCAATTCCACCCTATTGGAATTGATTTTACTTCCATCCATTAAACATATCCTCCTCTCTATATAATATCTTCTCTAGCATAATAAAACATTAACTCGATTCCTTCAATATTCATTGTCTCCATTTCCATTTAATTCTGCTCTAACTCCACACTGTTGTTTGTAAAAAAAAACTCTTCGGTTTAGAGATTCAGCAGGTATAACAATACGAAACTGCAGTTTCTATTAACTCCAATAGTAACGCTACGAGTATGATGGATTCAAATTCTTTTGAAAACACGCAAAATATAATTATGTCATACACGACTGAAGAAAATATTTTTTATATCTCTAGAAACTTATAGTTCATATTTTCCTAAGCAAAATTTGAATTTACTTAGAAAATCCTTAGCTGTGAGCTTGAGGCATTCAATTACATCTTGGTTTTGTGCAAACATTCGTAAGCTATGTTTCATTTTCTATCAAGTTGATGCGGAAGTAGCAACGCCTCAAGCAGAAAAAGAGAGATTGAAAATACGAAGAATGTAAATAAACTGATAAAGAATATATGAAATGAATTACAAATCTGAAGGGATTTTGAAAATAATTAATTATGAAGTCATAAAGTCTATTATTAAATAGTTTCAAAGGTCTCTTTCTACATTATAAGGTTTCGTAATCTGTAAGAAACCTTCAGGATCTTCCCAACTGCTTTCCAGTGTTTCAGATGATACATTGATGTATGCTTCTTTCACAACCACAGCCTTTTCTATGTTTCTCACGAGTCTTTATTAGCTGCAGATATTTCATGTTTCCAGAATGGTTATTTAGATTTAACCATATTCCCAGAAAGTTACATTACTGTGCTTATAATTCGAGAACAATTATATCAAACATTAAGAATCTATATATAGTCAAACATTTTAGTTATACCCACACTGCGTACTCTGTTTGAACTGTAATTTACATATGAAACTTTTCAAACTAAAACAAGGCAAAAAAATCTCTTGTTGAATATGAATAATATTAACAATTCTTCTACTCATGTGAGGTTCAAAAAGTTACAAAAGCTTGAACTTTATCAAGTATCACATTTCATATGATAAATCTTTCTCTGAAGAACTTTTGCAGATGTGTTCTTTCTTATATGTGACTCATTTCAAATTCACAGTAATGTATCACGAAAAAAATGTACATTTTGCCATTTATAACATATTGAAAAACTATTTTTGAAAATATGTAGATTTGTATTATGCCTTAGTCCCATACCATTATAAATTTTGCATACCGCCTCTACAAAGTTTCGTGCTGTTTGAAATCTTAAGAAATCTGTTAGCAGGGTATAAATTATTAAGTTCATTTTATGAGGCGTTAAACGTTGTATGTGAGCAATCTTGTCTTCATCACGTAAAAGGTTTATTAAGGCTACTGCTGCTGAAAGTGTGAAAGTCTAGAGGTGAAAATTAACTCAACATTTGTTTATGAAGTTTATAGCGCTAATTAGGAGAGAACGTAACTTTCCGACAGTTATGGGAGGTGATGAAAACCCAGTTATTAATATTCAGTCACATTGTTATCGTACTAAATATTTTTCATGTTTTACAGTGTAATTTTTGAAAGGGAAATATTGTTTCGTTAAAATATTGTTTGTACTAAAGCTTCTTATGATATCCTGACAAACATTCTGATTGTACGTATGTTTTATGGATTATATTATTTCTTAGTGTATATGTGAAATATACTCATGTAAAGTTTTGTTGTAAATTTCATTACTGAACGTCAGCAATTGAAGTGGCTGGTAGGAACACGTAATCTGATAAATCTAAAAATACTTTATATCAAAGCTTCTAATGAGAACATTTTATAAATATTAGAACATATAAATAAAGGTAAATAGAAAAAGAAATATTAGAAAACAATCGAAACCAATCTACATTTGTTAAGTTAGTTGTTGACTATCATTATTGGATTTATTCTACTTTTTCGAAACCAAAATAATTTAATACTGTATTACGAACTAATTCGATGAATTTAAAATGTTTTTAGCATTGCTTATTAACGATAGTAGTAACACTAGTCGTATGATTCAGATTAGCAATTATAAACATAACTAATTTTAAAGAAATAATTTAATTTACCTGTGCTGCTAGCCCTTCCCATAATGCATAGGAATCATCTGCTTGTCCTATTAAAGGAACTGCAAATATGAGTATTAGTGCAGGTACTACCCCAAGAGCTGGACACGCCCATTTATGGAGAGGAAGCGAGATGTATGGGAGAAACGAGAGGAGCAACAGCCACCCCAAACACCCACGAACCCACTGAGACATTGGAACACCTAAAAAGACAGGGAAAGAGAGAAACATCAGTAAAGGTTTAAGAGAAAGTAACTGGAAAGTTGGGCTTTAAAGATATATGTTATAAGACTATTACAGTACTAATAAGAACCTGCTGCAAGAAGAAAGATAGAATTTTTCTGTTACCATATAGTAAAGTCTATAACACAGTTTTTGACTCTTGAGGGAGTGGATAACTCCACAATAATAACATCATAGAGTGTACATTCTCAGTTCTCGAGAACCATGACGAAGACTTTAAGAATTGCATGGCCACTGATAATGTAAAAATTGTAGGTGTGAGTCCCAGTTGATTTGAAATTTAATTTCCTTTTGAAAAAAAGAAAGAAAAAAGAAGAAGTATATTTAATTGGAAATACTTTTTTTGGGAATAGTTATAAATCGATCATTTGTGATTTGAAGACACTATCATATCTACCAGTATATTATCATTCTATATTTTAACAATTATATTCCACTTTCACTCCCTCCATATAAAATTAAATGAAAAACGGAATGGCTTTATTGTTCCTGTCATTAACCATGAATAACTATATTGTATTTCTTGTCATTTGTCATTTTGCCAACTTTAGTGGGTGAATCGAAACGGCAGAAGTTTGACGAACTTTCTGTGAAAGTTTGGAAAGTGCTACTGGTTAATAATACTCAGATATGAATCTTCACCTAGCATTATGTTAACTGAGAGATTGACGTAGTAGTATAAGCAGTGTATCGATGGATGGATATTTGGAAATGAGTATTCGAACTGTATTAATCAAGCAATAAAATAAAATAAAAAACATTTTCCTTACAACTAAATTTCTCAAATAGAAGTTGATTCTGAAACTAAAGACGTTAGCTTAACATATCAAACAAGAGGAATGCGAAAAACTTTCAGATGCAGAGAGAATGGTTTTGTTTGACCATGTAAATTCTTAATTTATTGAGTCCCTCTCTATACCCCACTCTCATCTTTATAAAATACTATCTTAATATGCTTCTTTTAAATTAGATGTGAACATTAAAAAAAATAACTGATGTAACTGCTGATGAAACTAAAAAACTGAACTTGCATTACTAACAAATCGATTATAGTTATAACTTTAACCTGAACTTATACTGTTCCTCTAATCACTTGTACATATATGAATAGCTCAACTACATTATAATTGTGTTGAATATAAATCAATGGACAATTATCTGTTTCCTTTGGTGCTGTGAACTTTCGCAAATGGAAATGACATGTTCGCTTTCCTTTCCACTACCTCTCATCAGAAATGAGCAAATAAAAGGTCGTTTCTACACTCCACTCCTCAGGTGCTACTCAATATATATAGAGAGAATAAATCAGAAATAAATTGAAAACGAAGCCAGAGTACTATTCACTTCATACAATGGGATTGTTCATATTTGTTCTGCAGATAAAAATGGTTTACTTTTGTTATTACCAGTTGGATATCATTTACTTTGTTATGTTCAACAAAGAATTTTAGCAATTCCAACTTCCAAGTGTATGCTTTTATTTGGATGGCATAATTATATTAATTTTATATCTTAGAAAATAGAAGTCTACAAGCAGTTATAGATTCATGGGCAAGTGTTACCAATGATAAATAGTCGAGTAAATAGTTCTTGAAAAGGTTCAGTTATCGTCGATTTACTCGTAGTTTAATTACTGTTTGACATCACAGTTCTCAACATGCTTTTCAATATTGTCTTTAAAAAAAACTTCAATTGCTAATGTTAATTTTTTTTCCAAAAATATTCGTTTATATGTAGTTCATGTTGTTGATGTACAGCGATAACTTTAGACCACATAAAAATAGTTATAATGATGATAGTAAGCTTATACTATTAAATTGCAACGTTTTTTTAAAAAACATTTTTGCAATGAGATAAATAGGCACGCTAAAAGAACTGCAATGTATTGTGAAATAAAAACTGCCTTAGAGTTCTTTTCATAATTTATTGTTTACCGACCCGGGTTTCGAATTTACCAAATTCATCTTCAGGGTCATCTACAATAAATAGAAAACATAAATTACAATCCATAAATCAATAATATATATAAAAACTTACATGAAAAAATGTTGAAATTTTTCATTTTCATTTTTTCATGTAAGTTTTTATTATATATTTTATTGATTTATGGATTGTAATTTCTGTTTTCTATTTACTGTAGATGACCCTGAAGATGACTTTGTTAAATTCGAAACCCGGGTCGGTAAACAATAAATTATGAAAAGAACTCTAAGGCAGTTTTTATTTCACAATGGGTCTTATGCGTTTCACGATAGCCCAGGAGCACTCTCTTCTTTCCCCGCTTCCCTACACACCTACTAGGATTTACGCATTTTACCCACAACCTATATAGGAGTGCTCTTCGTTCAGACAAATATGCATAATTATACAGATTATTATATTCTGTTGCTTCCCCCTTGAGTGTTACAAAAATACTGCTTTAAAATGGACTCAGGTTCGGTTATCTTAGGTTTCAGCTTAGGTAGGTTAACCTCCTTCCTCAGATAGGTCAATCTCCTGACTCGGATAGGTTAATCTCCTGTCTTGGTAGGCACTCTCCAGTGAATTTTTTATTTTTAATCTGGACCGTGTTGGCCACTCCATTATTATCTGGTTTTTCAGCAGGTGATAATTATACTTTATAGAATGAACAACTAATTTATAGGAAATTAGCTGAAAAGCACGTCACAGTCTTTAGGTTTACAGTTCACTGGTCACAGTACAGACGAATTAAAAATAATAATTGCAGTTCATACAATATGCTAAGGTATATATTGCAATATTTCCTTTGAATCAGTAAGCAGTACATCTGAGAGCTATATTTCATTACGGTACCGTATATAAGTTTATGAGATTACAAAAAAACCGAAAATTATGTTTAATTTGAAATCGGGAACTTTGTATATGTTCATATACCCTACATAATCTGAAAATTTGGTGAAATTCGGAGTAACTTTGTAAAAGTACCCGAAATGGGTACCCGAAAGTTAGGGTAATTCTGACTGCAGGAATTTTGTTGTATGGTCAGCCACTACATACAGTGACCAGAAATTTGATGAAATTCGAACCAATTGGGTAAAAGTACCCGAAAATGAGTAGCTAAAACGCGAAACCCGTGGGTTAAGATCATTCTGATTGTTGGAAATTTGTTGTTATATCATTCTTTATGTAATCTGAAAGTTTGGTTTAATTCTGAGTAAGTTGAAAAAAGTACCCAAAATGGGTACCCGAAAGTTAGGGTCATTCTGATCGCAGGAATTTTGTTGTATGATTAAACGCTATATAACCTGAAAATTTGGTGAAATTCGGTCTAAGTTGGTAAAAGTATCCAAAATGGGTACCCGAAGTTTGTTGTATGGGCATAACGTACATAACCAGATATTTTTTTTTACTCATGCCTTTTGTTATTGTTAATCAATGCCTCTTGTTAATCCGAGATTTACAATTGATATTCTAGGACCGAGATTTACTTTTGTTAATCTGGGACAGAGATTTACAATTGTTAATCTGGGAGCGAGATTAACATTTGTTAATTTGGGAGCGAGATTTACAATTGTTAATCTAGGACCAAAGATTTACGATATTGTTATAGTCAGGAGTGGCGCCAGCTTCTGCCCCTACGGGGGGTCCACCTTTCCCGACAGGGGGACACCAACAATATTTTTCATTTCCTTAAATGTAATTCAGAGGCGATTTCATTAGCTTGTGTTAGAGATAATAAAATTATTGAAGACTTCAAATTAAAATCACTTTTGTTGCCGTTGGATTTTTCGTCCTCTCCTTTACGTCATGCCATTGAAACAAAACAGACAATTAGAACTGTCAAAATTGAAAAACTAAACACATCAGTAAAAAACAGTATTCCCAAGTGTGAATCCAGATTCAAATTTCAGGGGAGGTAGAATCCGCTAAACGTGGACAGCGACGAAAATTTTTTGAAAATTATAGCTAAAAATTCACTTTTTTAAGCCGTTTTTACTGATATTTTGTGAAATTTGGCTGCAATTTGCTTATTTTTTTAAGTTATCTGCATTCGCCTGTCTTGACGCCATCTTGTATCCGCGCATAAGTATTTCTACATTACTTTCAAATGGTTTTGTGCATTTAAGAGAAGAAATTATAATACATCGCTGGTAAGGAAGTTGCCAATTTCATTAAAGAATAAAATATTGTTGGCTAATGTTCCCTGTCTTTAATAATTATATAAACCCTGACTCATACTAGTAATCAAAGTGCATAATAATATAGGCCTATGGCAGACCGGCATCAGAGGAATAATTACCGGTACTTCAAATTTATTTCAACAAGAAAGTTGAATAGATAATTATAATGTTAAATGGGAAAAGTGCGAGGGCGAAACCCGAGCCCAAAATTTTGGGGTTTTCGCTGTGAAAATTCGTATTTCCTTCCTCGACGTAATTCATTCAGCTCCCCGACGGAAGGGGCACGTGCCCCTCCCTAGCGCCACCCCTGGTTATAGTAAAGCCTTTTTAATTCTTAGCCCTGGTTCGACAAGCGTAAAAATGCTTTGCCTAGTGTAAATATTGAAGTAAGCATTTCAAATATTTTAATCCATTTTCAGTGTGGAATTTTTCAGTGGCGTAGGCAAGGGGGTTGGAGACCCCCGCCCCCCCTTGACGAAGATAAAACTAAAAAATACACTAAATCCAGAAACAGTGAAATGAAATTTTATGAGAAAATAAACTCATTTTTTAAAATATCTGCAAAATTTGTTTAAAATATGAGTCATTCTCGCCTTAATTTTTCTAAAATTTCTCATTCGACATCGGTTTGGCATACCCCCCCCCCCCCTTTTCCGAAATCCTGACTACGCTCCTGATTTTTTATATCGTATCAATAAAATCAAAGCAGATCAAAACCATTCAAAACACATCGCAATTAGTTAGTTTTCGGTGTGGCAACAATGAAAACGGCAAACCACACAGAAAACTAACTATAGGCCTATATTGCAATCAAGTTGAAAATATCATCCAGTGGCCACAATTACCAAATTATAATAATTGTGATGACTCAGATATACATAAGAAATATAAATAATACGCTACTTACCAAAATTACAAGCAATGGTTCCAAAAAATCCTGTGTTGCATAGGAATAACTTTTCCGTTACATCACTTTGTTTTTCCCGCTCTGCACACATAAAGCGCGTTCGTTACTCTTTATTTTCTTCTGGAATCTGAAGTACTAAAATTACGGTTACGTTCGTAAACAGCATTTTACTAATAAATTATTAACAGTTTGGCGCTATGAATAATTCGATGGTTTATTACACTTTCTACCGTAATCTGACGATAATCGCAGCAGAAATATATGCACCATATTGAAAATTACTAGGTGCAATTTTTCTCATTGGCAAACAATGAAATATGAGGAGGAAAATGAGTTTTCATCCGACATTTATTTGGTGTATAGACCGGTATAGACTGTAGTGCTATATTGTAAATCGATTCAGTATTTAACCTTGTCGGAATCACTTGGGCTTAATAAAGAAAATTATTGCCGGCAGAATAGTTCCTTTCCTAAATTTTATAGCTTCTAAATTAAAAGTAGGCCTACTACCTGATGTTTGTTTCATCGACTCAGCAGCATACAATAATGGCAGTTTTTGAACTAGGCCCCTACGGTTTATTTGCACAATCACAATAGGCTATAACTTCAGAATAATTATAGTGCTGTTGAGACGAACTTTAATAATATCATAAATGAAAGTTTATAACTGACTATACTTTGCATTGGAAAAATAAATTAAGAACAAGAAAAATTTCTGCTCAAGTGGGACTTTTTGAAAAAAGTTTATAAACTCGAAGATTGAGAATGATTACTAGATTGTAACTTGATTGCCTGACTACTGTTGACTAATAAAAACTCCCAAATAACATAATATCAGAATAGTTATAATGCTCCTAACAGAGTTTCACAATATATCCTGCGAGCTTTGCTATACTTCATACTAGAGTGTTAGAATGGTTGCCTGCCATACAGTAAAGAACACATATTTGTATTTTACGTTTCTTCTACCTTTACTTCGTGATAAGTTCAAGATTGTAAATTTGTAACAACCACGACTCAGACAAATTGATATTTAAGTCTCACCGAGTTTCGTCGTTATTATAGGGGTTAAGCAAAGCACAGCCTAGGTATATAATTATAACTCGCTAGCTGGTTAGTAGCTCACAATAATCTTATATATTATAGAGTGCTTATAAAATTCAACACATATTTTAGCGAAATATATTTAATTGATTTTGTGATATAATTCTGATGAAAGTGCTTATTGTTACGTAAACAAATTGATAAGTTTTGATTTAAAATATTACATTGCATTCGGTTTTACAATACCTGTATCACCTATTGTACATAATATGAACTACTAACGACTTCAGTTAATCTACAATATTGTCCGTTTCACATTGATATTATTATACTCCACTTTTGTCTTTGGATGTATATCTGCTAATATTTTCTAAATTAAATCAACTTTGACATAACCAATTTGAAGAAAAGTATTATAATAATGTAAATATTATACAAATTTAACTTTATATTGAGATATTTATTATAAACATACTAATATTAGTGTAACACGTACGCCAAAGTCAAGAGTAGAGTAGAAATCGTGTGAAATGGACAAAAATAAAATAATTTGTATGAATTTCCAACTTATATTCCGAAATTTTACATCTGAGAGACATGGATTCAATGCTATTCAAATTTGTATGCGTTAAGCCGGGACTCCACTTGTGAAACTTGTTTGTCAAACATCGGCAAAAATGTTTATCAAACAAATTTGATGAGTGGAGTCCGTCCGTAAAACATCGTGAAACATCATAAAACTCAGAAAATTTGATGTTTGC
>JAQIWE010003066.1:0-12247 GCA_034698565.1 Campodea plusiochaeta | reverse complement strand
TAAAGCAGCCAATATGATTTAAAACATCATAATATTTCAACATTTATACAATGTCATTCTCAAATGAAAATAATTCTAACTGTCTGAAAACGCTGACCTTTATCCTTTCTTTGTGGTCAATTTTCTTTTGATATTAGAAGGAACTCCTCGACCATTCGCATAAAAAAGTGTCGAGTGCGCTTAATAAATATTGTACACTCCTTTATAAAATTCGACAAATAAGGTAACACATTCTAGTAGTAAAGCTATCAGTACCTTGACAAGTCAACTCTAAAATATTAAAATAAAGTTTACATAAAATTTCCTTGTTATGCTGTTAAACCACTTTTATTTGGTATTGTATTTCATTTGACTGACATGTCAAGGGTCAGTGATTAACCTAATCCAACCTCGTATCTTATACCGATATCTGATATTTTCTTGTATAGTAAGAGTGGACAGTCCGATGAAATCAGACACTGAAATATTATATATAAAATAAAACAGATATGTACATACATATAGTAACAAGTAACTTTGTTAGAAAACAGAAAAAAGACTCACTTATTTTCGATAGATATTCAATAACTTATTCGCGAAATGAAGTAACATGAATGACATCGTATATAAATTTTACTTGTAGACAACGTTTTGTAACAAATGCGATGAGCAAATGAAAAATGTTGTGGCTTGAAATTAAAATAATTCAGCTGTAACATTACCTTTTAGATAATTAACGTCTAGCATCAATAATTGCAATTTAAGCTTGGGATTCTTTAAATTTTAATAAATTTTAACAGAGAACTGTATTTTTTTTTTTTATTTATTTAAATCTATTTTTCATTTTTATAAATTTCATACATTCATTTCTTATTATTGAACAAAACCACTGGAATACTGAATAAGAAGGTGATGACAGGTTTTCTACCGCACCACCGACAGTTAGCTGCTGTGACCATAACCAACCAAAGCAAACCTTATTCCCCTTCTCAAAAGAAAAAAAAATACATACACAGAAAAGAGCCACACACAAGAGGGGACTGTGAGTGAGAGAATGGCCATTAATTTAATGATGTGAAGCTGGCATTTTGTCAACTTCCTTATCGCCTTTACGCTTGGAATGGAAGTATATGTCACCTTTACCACCCATTTGAGAAAAGCCAAAAGGAATTATTGATTCAACACTGCCAAACCACTACAGGTCTCTTACTTCTTCTTCTCTTGGCTTTATTAATTAATGTTTACGTGATTCAAAAATATATCCCTCGCTCCAATGATTTTAACGGCTGCATGATGCCAATAGGACAGTGTACTAAAAAATAAGGAATTATAGGGCAGTGATTCTTAAGCCTTTCAAGCTTCAAATGTTGAAACGGAACAATTGGCGTAGGCAGTCGGGTTTAGTTTCGGGTGCTTTGATAGTGTATATTGCAGTTGGTACACAGGGTTAGATCACCCTTTTAGGTGTTATTTTTTACTCCTATCGCAATGCATACACTATTCACGTCTACATCAAGCATTTATTATTTTTCATATGAACATAGATAGATAACATTTTTATTGGAGGTCTATAGCCTATCAAACATGAAAAAAGGTGCTACGTTGATAAAATGGCAATATTGTTAATGACAATGGTAAATGAACATTAAAAGTTGACAAAATAATTTCATTTTAAAAATAACCTATGATTCAGATCGAGAGACATCCAGTGTACGTGCAGTATTATAATGGGTTTATTACAAACTCTCACTTCGTTACTGTAAAGTTATAATTATTTAGAGGCTGCTGTTTTAACCAGAAGGGGTAGCAGCCATTCAAAAATTCATTAATATATCTTCCCTTTTGATTTTGCTAACTTTTACATCACACTAAACTAATTGTCTATCTTTTTACGAACTAAGGTTTTTGTTATTAGCCCATTATATTCAGAAAACTGTAGAGGAACATATTATTCATGTGTACTAATACAGTCACATATTTATATTTATAACAAATATTGTGATAGATAATAAATTAATAATTCCGAATAAAAAGAAAATTCCTAACAGGCTGAAAAATTATTATAGAAAAATTGTACCGCCATCTGTTGACAAATTGAGTAATGTGGAGCACTGACATTTCTTATTAAAAGCTCTCAATTCAAAAGTTTTTGAAATAGAATTCAATATCGTTGTTATTAAATATTACAGTAATATTTTTTTACAGACCACTGTTCTGTGAATGTGATATCCAGTGTATACCTAAAATATGCAATATTATTTAGGAGGTCTTAAATATATTTTGCCATTTTCGGAAAAATAATTACTATTTATTTTCTGAAATCCTGTTAATACATCATTTCATTTCTATTTCAGCTTATAAAATATTGATTGATTACATTGTCGAAGCTATGCTGGGAATAATTATTATTTTATTGAATTAAAAATCGAGTAAATCGAATACTGTGATGAACTATTAACTTCACTAATAAGAAAAACTGAGATTTACAATACAAAAAAAAAAAGAATTCAAACACAACTATAATTTTCATATTACAAACTTCTAGCGGATGGATTTTTTTTTCTAATTATTAAATCTAAATGGTTATAATCTAAACTCAGTATATGCCTATATAAGTTTTTTTCGTAACCTTGTCCTTCTGATTAATTTGTATACTTCATTTACTGTTTACATGAATATTATAACATAATATAATTATACTGTCTACTCTATGTAAGTAGTTTCAAAATTTGAACTTGCAAGATTTCGATTTTTAGCACATGTATAGACGTTGTTTATTTCATTAGTAAACTTTCGAAGCTTTAATCTGCTTATGAACGAGAGACTATAGTGAATCATTATGACACCAGAATGTTGTATATTTCTGTATTATGAATTTATCAACTAGCAGGCTATAGATCAATTTATCAACTAGCGTGACCATAGACTTCAGACCTCCATCTGTTAGTGTAGGTTACATCAATAGAGGACGTATATTATTTCAATTTTTGATATACAATAAGTTAACTTCAATTTGTAAATTGATGTATTTTGTATTAAAAAACGATCAATACCAATACAAATTGTAGATATGTATGAATAATAGTATAATTATGAAATGAGAATACCTTAAGCACATGAAATGAGATTACCTTAAGCACTTGTGTGATGATATTTTTTATTATACTGAAACCTGTATTTTTTGCAGCTGGAAGCCATCTTTTCCAACACACAGATCCCGTTTTACTTTCTTTGTTCTATATTGTATTGGCTTTTCCAAGAGACCGCTAATCTGTGTTGGAAAAGATGGCTTCCCGCAGGAAAAAAAATACCCCTTTAAAATAGCCATTACATTTTCGGAATTGTTTGCTGAACAAAACTATAGAACTCTAATTATTATTATAGATGAATGGTTTACACATAGACGAATTAAATTTATTCAGTATGGAAATGATCTTACGACGTTAGTTTCATTGTATAGACATATTTATTTATTTCGATAGCATGAAACAAAATGATCAATACCAACTTATTCACTATTCTAGAAATATTTACTTTTCTAACAGTATTAAAATAAGTAACATCACAAAGAAATTTTTATTTGTATACAACAGAATAACACGCTATCGTATCCATATTCCAAGTATCCTACTGTTCCTCAAACTTTACCCCTGCAACACGAAAACCCCCATTTCTAATTTACGTGCACCGCCTATATCCGAACCGATATAGATAACATAAAAGTTAGTTTCACAACAATGGTCAGACTGAAGGGGGTGCGCAATCTACTCATCTTTCAAATAAATACGAATAAAGTGAGGCAGGTGTTTTTAAACGCAAATTCACGTATATGGTACGGTTAACATCGGAAATAAGGTTAGAGACTTCATTTCTTTTTAGCAGTCAAAATCGCAATGGGTCGGTGCGTTATTAAATGAGAACCGAGAGCATTGATCTCGACACTTTTGGACTGACGGTGCGTAAATTAGTCATCATTCTCCCATTTCAAGGAGAAGATTTGATATTTCGTTTCGTGTCGATGACCTCGCCTTAATTAGGGAATTGGGAATTTCGTATACTGTTTTCATGGGCTGCTGGTTTGTTTATATATAGTCCACATCATTTTGTTTCTACGAGCTTGTTGGTTATATTATTAGCTCATTGTCGAGTTTTGGTGACAACAATTTATTATTAACTGAGCTAGAAAGAGTTTTTTTATCTGAGTATTACAAACACTTCTAAAAATTATAGCATTGAAGCTCATATGTATGAATTGTGTCAAGTGATGACTGATGTATTTATGCTGTATTGTTTTAAGAGTTGACTTGATTATCGGAATCTTTGTGTGCACTGAAGTTTATTAACTGTTTCCAAATATAAGCCTATATATTCTTGAAACTCCGATGAAGTGTACCGATAACCGATGAAGTGTTAAACTGGTGAAAATACAAACATTATACTCGTATTATTACAATTTAAAAATCCTTATAACAAAATTTCGTCTTGAGGGTGTTTATTAATTATATTTGAACTAATTTATATTGGCAACTTATAATTGAAAAGTGAATACTAATGTGAAGCACCAATAAAAATATATATTATGAGATATTTATCCATAATATAATGTTCTTCACTTACTTAAAGATGTATTTTTTTCACCGGAAAGCCATCTTTTCCAACACACATATCCCGTTTACTTTCTTTGTTCTCTATTGTAATCGCTTTCCATAGAGACCGATAAGCTGTGTTGGAAAAGATGGCTTCCGCAGGAAAAAATACCTCTTTAAAATATGAAATAGTTTGGTTTCTAAAAATTATCCTGCCTTGTAGTTTCGTAAAATCATGTTTGTTTTGTAAATAACTTTAAATTTGAAAATATATTGTTGTTTATAAACGAGTTCCAAAATTTATTTGCAAATGAAACAAAAATAAAACAGCAAAAATGCTATTATTAAAATGAAACAATCTTATATGATTGTGATTCTAGCAGACATATATCATTGAAATAATTCCTATCTTCTCCTTGTCACCATTGTTATTTATATTGATGAAAACGAGGCCATTCAAATGAAACTGAAAGTATACTGTACTTTACAAAGGAGTTAGAACTCGTTTCTTATCGCAAAACCACTCATTGCAACATTATGTTACTCTACATAGATTTTATAGTCGCCAATAATTTTAACTTCGTGCTCTGGAAGATCAAAATAAATTGCATACTGTTTGATTTATATTTTAATACCACTCTCGATAACTTATTTATTCTATGGAAATTAATTAAACTGTAATAATTATAATATTTGAAACTGTTTTAGTATTTTGTTTTCAAGTTGCTTGATATGCCAATTAAAATTTACTGTTTCTGATTCAGGATCTAGATTTTGTTGATATTCGCAAGTGAAATTTAACGTTGTGAAACCAGAAACTGTTTGGAGCTCATTTAAACAATGTCGTGACAGTTGATTGAGCATTTGCCAAATACAGGTAGCATTTTCTAAATAGAATGATTCAACTTCAAGATAGCAAAACATATTATTTTAGTCTATTATCGTGGTCTTATTACTGAACACAAAAGTATGAACGGTTTTGTGTACATTACGAACATATTCAGAAATTATATCATATCCGTCTAATAAATGTATAAAAATAGGCTTTCTTTCAAGCATTTAACATTTTAAAACAATATACAGTAGACAGTATTTTAAGTGTCTTAACAAAAGTACTAATGTTTCGATTCACTCAGATCTTCGATATTTTCTTCTTATTGCCTATGACATCTCTTCCAAATGGACAGAAATCTCTAAGTCCCAGTATGTTTCCACTTATGTAGCTTTTGACACAAAGTAATATTTTTAATGAAGCGATAATTATTTCGTGGTATCCACAATACTTTAAACAACAAAAAATGAGATAATTTTAACTCTTTCGTATACACTATTTTAATATGTTCGAAACTTCTAACTGCTTATACCTTTTTTATAAGTATACTAGAGAGGGCCAGATACTGCACTAAGTGCAGTTATAGGGAAGCAAAATAACAACAAAAGTCAGCTGTAGTGTCCAAAACGCAGCTACGTAGACTTTAGACAATATAAGAGTAATTTTGAGTTAGAAAAATCTAAAGTTTCCAAGTTTCTAAGTGCAATTTTACACATACCTATCGTCCTTTATTCAATTCATATACCCTTTATATATATGTGATACTGATGTTGACGTGACGCACCCAAAATCGGACGTACACGTAACGCACCCAAAGTCGGACGTACACGTAACGCTGTAGTGTCCAAGACGGACCTACGTATAGACTTCTCGTTTATATGTATGATAATTACCCAACAAATGTAGTATTCTTTAGGAGAATTTACAATAATTTAATTATTTGCAAATAATTTAAAACTGGATTCATCTATGTGTTTCTATGTAATCATGTATGGAATTAAGACAGCTTTTTATAGTCATTTTACTGATGTCAGACATAAATACTGTTAAGTTGTAAACAGGAAGAAATATTGTATCTTGTAATGAATTGACAGAAGTTCTAAAACCGATTTCACCGATTATGTCATATGTTAAGTTTTCTCTGTAAAGTTACAACCTGATTTCATTATACAACAGAAAGGAAGAAAGTAGTTTTCCATTTTCTGATTTATGAATACAACTGGAATAAGTCATGTAAAACACTCCTATGCAAATGTAATGCAGATGCATTTTGCGATTTTGCCAATAAAAGATACAAGGGGGAGGGGGATATGGACAATATAATTCTCGTTTTTTTAATAATATACTGAAAATACATTACAATATAACTTTAAATTAATATAGTAAAGCTACATGAATTACAGTATATAAATATAACGAGAAATTAAACGATATAACATTAATATATATGCACCATGGATGATATATTGACATTTAAAAATTCAAAATAAGAAGTGGAAAGAATAAGAGAAGTTGGCTAGTATGAAAAAGTTGAGTTCTTTATTCCATCAAAATAATAAGGATATTTTTTATACTGTATAATCTCTATAAACTCCTTTAACATTTAAATAAATCTTTCAAATAAAGTGAGTAAAAAAGTGTTGTTGATATTTCGTCTTTACGAAACTTAATTTTGAAATCTACATTTTCATGTTGCCTTGGAGTATATTTTCTATATTATCAACTATCAATGGATTTTACAAACTATATATTCAAAAGGAGCAGAAGAAAATATTGTTTTGTCTCAAAGACTCTTGAGTATACTGTAGCACTTCCTTTTAAAAGTAATATATTTTGAACGGGTAATCTGAAATCCATTCAAAAATGGTATTATTAACTATTATTAAATCTTACTTCCCTCAGAACTTTAAATGGAAGAAACAAATTAAAATATTCTCCATTACCCAAATATAGAAAACACCTATTCTGATTTATTACTTATTCATTAAATCAAAACCCTTTCACGGAGATGAAAATAGAAACCACCCAGAACAATAATAATCGAAAGATATAATAATACACACGAATTTCAATTTGTCGTAGTTATCTTCTCTATCACGATATGTGTTTGAAATTCACTTTTTCTATTATTATTGTTGTGGTAAAGACGAACCTCATGTATGGTTGTATTATACGAGGCAATAGCAGAAAGAAATAAGTAGTTTGTGGGTGTGGCTAGTGAAATGTGGTTATCAAAATTATCATCTGTATGTGGTTCCAAACATTCCATATCATTGCAACATAGTTATTTTAAAGGATGGGGAACATGGAAGCGTTTTACTGCAAGTCAGATGCTGTATCATTTATGTTGGATTTCAATTGACTATACTGGTATACTTCTGAATTGATTGCCACTTCAAATTTGGCGACGCTGAATCCAAAAGTCTTCGTTTGACTT
Source organism: Campodea plusiochaeta (assembly GCA_034698565.1). NCBI lineage: Eukaryota > Metazoa > Arthropoda > Diplura > Rhabdura > Campodeidae > Campodea > Campodea plusiochaeta. The sequence continues at coordinate 4,413 of JAQIWE010003066.1, read as the reverse complement.
TCTTTAATTTCACATCACTTTAATTTTTCATATATATATAGCAGGACAGAACAGGCAGATATATTCTTAACCTCTACAGACCTGAGTTATTTTCTTTAATTCTTTTTTCCCCCTTTTTTTCCCCACCCGCCTCATGAGATGTTCATTTTTCATCCCAATGTACCCGTTTGAGTAAAACTATGTTTGTACTCAAACAGGTACATTGGGATGAAAAATGAAAAACTCATGAGGGGGTGGGGGAATTTTTTTTTTTTTTTTTTTTAAAGTGTACCCGTATGGGTACCCAAGTGCGAAGAGGTTAATCCCAAATTTCTACTGGTGCAAAATATAAAATGCGTTAAATTCTCTCTGTCACATTGTTTTTTGCAACGTATTGATTGTATAGTATTGCAATCTTGATCATAAACGAAAATTTCGAACCTTCTTTGAGTGTTTAAATGAATCCTATCAACTGTAACATTCTCAAATTTGCTCCACCAATGCAAATGAAAGAGCCATACTGAATTCTTTATATATACCATCAAAGTATATAGTGCAGCTCCACCTTTACTATTGCAGGTATGTAAGTTTGTCATAAAAATAGAGAAAGCAGCGGGTAGTTATCTCTGCAGTGGAATATGTCATCTTCAAAACAATGGAATATCGTCGATGATTACTAATGTTGTGGAGACAATGATATACCAAAGCACGTACTTTTCTTTCTTTCACTATACAGTATAGGGTGGTTGAAATGGGAGGCGGTGATGTGGAGAAACATTTTTTCATTCTCTTTTCTTCTCTCTTTCGTGGTTTTTAACTCAATGCATTTTCAAAATATTTGGTGTTTATTTGAAACTCAACATTGAGAGCGATCTAGTAAAGTTAAACGTTTAGAGAGAGAATAATATGTTTATTTACATACTCTGCTTACATATAGTAAGTTGAAAAATGCCACAGAATAAAAATATCAAATTGATTACAATAAACTATTTTCAAATTTGTGTTTTTGTATATATATATATGGTTGTGGAGAATGTGGATGGAATCCTTTAGCACGCTCATGACAATTTTTTGAACCAGTTTCTTTTGCAGGTCAAATCTTCTTATAAATTTCTACATGAAAAAGTTAGTAATCGTTCCTCGGACTCCAATATACAATCCGATAACCTCTACGCTGTTTAAATTGTATTTTTCAATAAAATATGAAGCAGTGGAATTGTAATGGTGTTATTTCTTTTCGTGAACTCTCTCAGCTTGTTCAAGATTATCTTCAAATCTGATTGTAGGATCTATTGATTATAAGGTTAATACTACATTTTCATTATTATTTTATGATAAACAAGTAGAAAATAAATATTAGGAGAGAAATACGATTTTAAAATTAAAAAAATAATTTGCAGCTCATACGGATGCAGCTGACGACACCTTAAATTGCGGGGTTCTATTAACCTATTAATACTAACATTCTAAAATGATTTCATTAATTTGATACAAACTACTTCATTTTCGTCTAGAAAGTGTAACGTAGAACCATCTGACGTTCCGTAATATATTCAATACTAAAGTACTCGTCAGTTTAGTATTGTGAAATGCTTCGATTACATTATAATCATTATCAAACAATATAAACAAATCATTCATCTGAATAGATTAGTCTTAAAATGACTTAAAAGATCAAAATGACACTACTCTGTATTTTGTTATTTTCCCATTTTGATACTTTTGTTTTAAGTAATTCAGATTCATTTTCTAGATTATTTATTGATTGATTTTTAGAGTTATTGGGCGTTTTGGGTGTATAATACCCTTTCACCCCAGATTATTTATTTGTTTATATTGTTTGATCAATGATTAAAATGTAATAGAAATATGTAATAGAAATTACTGCTGAAAAGCAATTTTACTTTATTGTTCAGTTTATCTTCATTTTGAGCCCCTGTATAGTAGTCTGCATGATACACTAGAGAAGCGCTTAGGTTGCATACAAACGCAGGAAGATAAGTATTTCCTCCACTGTTAATGTTACGTATCACAATCTCAAGGAATAATACGTGTGTCAATTGTTGGTCATTCTTTTATCATGACAATTGTATTTTTTCACAAGGAGTTTTAAAAAGTGACATAGTTTACTTTAAATATTATATAGTAAACAGTAATAATGACAATAAAATGATAATAGAGTATCTGAAAGTAACATTGATAATTTGTGTATGGCTGCAATTTATTTTAATAGTGAATTACATGGAAACTTGTAGAATCACTTTTTGACTTCTTACTAAATTTTTAAGGAAGTTAAGTTCATATTTCAACAATAACTTTGAAATATTATAGAAAACAATGAATGAACTATTTTCTTTTCTTTTTTATAGCATGACATTCGGTAAAATAAACCTTTTTAAAAGCTACAAGTAAATAGGAGAACTGGATTCTTTACGATTCTTTATTATAAGAATATACGTTGTGGCAAACAATATATTAGATTTTATAAGACTGGCTTCTCTTTCTAATTTGCACTTAATCGAAACTTAATGCACTTAATTCGAAATTTTCTCGAGTTATTGCCAGTACAATATTATATCTAATGAATACTCAGAACACATGATAAATTGACACATGACACATGAAAAAAAGCAGTTTATTGAGTGAAATTTTATTACATGATTCTCATTTAAAAATATATTATTATACCATCTTACTAAAACAGTTCAGTTAATTTTTATCTTTGGAATAAAATTTTAACAGAAAATGTAATGTCATTGACACATCTCGCCGTTATATGTATTCATGTCAACGAATTCATTATAAGGTGAAATTCGCTGTTTTTTCATTGGTTGTAAAATGACCCAGGACTCTATGTAAATTTATATCTCACTGGATACAATTATATTAATTTCATAAAACAATCTCAGACGACACTACCAAAAAATGCAATCTGTTTTCCTGGCCCACCGAAACATGAAATGACCAAAGCACCTTTGCGTTCAAGTAATCACAATTTTTCATTAATGACACTGGGAATACAAACGCAACTCCTCTCCGTACGTTTCCCTCTTTAAAAAACTCATGCAAGCACAAACTTTCTCCATAACAAATAAAGGGATAGAGAGAAAACATGAAAAAGTGCAAAATATTTGAACATAAATTTTTGAATTGGGAAATGAGTCGCTCTTCCCTTGTCACAAAACTCCACTGAAATGAATGTTGTATAAAAAGCAAAGGAAAACTGTCAGATTAAAATGTAGGCGAAGCAGAAAAGTATATTCCGCAGAGATTTGAAATCATCAACAAAAATTGCACTTCCTTTCGTTCCAACCCCCGCAGAGATTGAAAGTTGACATTTTATTAACTTTGGGAGGTTCGTTTTCTACTTGTTAGGACGGATACAACTTTTCATCAATAGTGGAGTACGCTTTTATGAGACGAAGAGAATGATTACGGTTCTACGATTTAGAAGCTTTAATCGGGAAGTCATTTTTGTGATTTGGAATTTGAAGGCATTCAATTAAATAGATGTTAAATGTAATGATGACATAGAACTGAACTAATGATATATGTTGGTGGCCAAATTATCAAATCGAAGACATTCAGGTTTAAACTATTGACTGAAAGTAACTTCCAATCTTCAATTGCTATTTATCATATATTTTCCTGTGCAAATTTAGGCAGCTTAATTATATTATCTCGATGGATAATGGCATACTCGTATTTAAATTCCAATGTGTGAGTAAAATATAGAGAATTTTATTTTTATTTCATGTAAGAAGTAAACTATTTTCTCAAGTAATTAGTCCTAGCATGACCTCTGCGATTCTCCAACTTACATTGCTATCATACAAGATGTAGCAGAAAAAATATTGATATCTGGTGTATAAAAACAACTCGGTAAACTTTTCTAATTATTTATAAGGACCGTAAACAACCAGCATGCTTCAAAGTTTTTTTTACTTGAAAAATTCTTCTGTAACCAAACATATTTTGAAAACTATTTCTAAAAATTAATTTGAAGAAATGTTTTTAACACTAATAACGAAAAAATAGCTCGGTTAATTATGAAAAAAAGTACAAAATTAAATTCAGTGTTAATGAATTTTAGTTATTTTTATCTTCCATTTTGTATATCCATCAGCAATATTCTTGACTTTACCTCCATACGGTATAATAGATGTGAAAGGTGTAGAATGCATATATGGATTCCAGGCATGTGGTAGCAGGAGTATTGATGTATAATACACATAGGAAAGTTTAATCACTTCCTATGCCTTTAATTAGAAAGTTTAGTTTGAAAACAATTCCTCAGAGATAGTTTAAATTAGAATTGTTTTGTGTTATGGTTTGATGTGTTCAATTAATATACGCTCAGCACATGTACTTTAGATATATAGCTTTGGGAATAGGGGAGTCTTTTCGTGGTGTCAAATTGCAAAAGCTTTCTAC